>BLSH010268517.1:767992-797977 GCA_018402905.1 Glandirana rugosa
TGGTTATGAAAAATGAAAAACGATTTTATGTATAGGTTTTTTTTTTTTGATATTTTTTTTTTTACATAAGTAGTCAAAACCGACTAAATATAAGAAGGAGTATAAAAACCATTTTTTTTTTTAGCGTTAGTCGCAAACTAACCAAACGCGTTTTCTACGACGCAAATGTTTGGTACTCTGAAGTAAAGACGGCAAACATGTTAAAAAAAAAAAAAAATGATCATTACCGCCGCTAGACGCTAAAAATAGCCTTGAAACTATAACCCCCCCTGAACGGGCTGTAAAAACTGTGAAAAAACCCTGGTTACTGTAAAAATGTCGCTAGTCTTTATATTTATAGGTGACTCTAATGACACATTTACAGTAACCGTCACTTCCCCAATTGGACCCCCCCCCCGCTAGTTCCCCAATTGACACAAGGGACCCTTCACTGCCAATGACATTTACACAGTAATCTCAGTGGATATTTATATTTCTGATCGCTGTAAAAATGTCATTGGTCCCAAAAAAGTGTCAAAAATGTCGGGCAAGTCCCCCCCAATATCAAAGTTCCGATAAAAATCGCAGATCGCCGCCATTACTAGTAAAAAAAAAAAAAAATTGTACAAACGGCAGAAATGAAGTCTCATGGTTTGTAAACGCAGCATCTTTTGCGCAAACCAATCAAACGCTGATTGCGATTTTTTTTTTTACCAAAAATATGAGGAAGAATATAAATCAGCCAAAACTGATGAATACATTTTTTTTTTTATAGTTTTTTTTTTTTGGATATGTATTTTAGCAAAAAGTAAAAAGTATTGGTTTTTTTTTTTGCAAAATTGTCGCTTTTTTTGTTTATAGCAGTGATCAGAAATGATGCAGAGGTGATCAAATGCCACCAAATGAATGCTCTATTTGTGGGTAAAAAAGGATGCAAATTGCGTTTGGGTACAACGTCGCACGACCGCACAATTGTCAGTTAAAGCGACGCAGTGCCGAATCGCAAAAAGTGCTCTGGTCCAAACATGGGAAATCCTTCCAGGGCTGAAGTGGTTAAAAACACGAAAAAAACATGCAAAATGCCGGTATTTTAACGCTAATAAAAGTTTAAAAAAATCACTGATAAGCTACTGACGTTTTTTTTAACATCCTGGGTGCATGAAGTCTTAGCATTACTATTTTGTTTTAAAAAAGCCAAATAATTTCCTTGCACTAGCAAAAACAGAATATAGTTCAAGGCTGCTGCAATCTAGATCAGTGTTTCTCAACTCCAGTCCTCAAGGCGCACCAACAGGTCATGTTTTCAGGATTTCCATTATTTTGCACAGGTGATTTTATCAGTTTCACCGCCTTAGTAATTACCATAGCCGTTTCATCTGAGGGAAATCCTGAAAATATCACCTTGAGGACTGGAGTTGAGAAACACTGATCTAGATACTCGATGTAAAATAACTACTTTAAGAAAAGTGGACGCGCTGTCTCTTCCAAAGTGCAATTGTGCATACAATATAACTGAATCAAACCATATTAATATCTTATGAGGAAACGGTGATGGTGTAAACTCAATACATTCAATAACCTAAAAAAAATATAAAAATTGAAAGACAAATATAAAACACAAATAAAATTGCGCCATATGCTTAATTGTGTCAAAAGCACTCAAACATTAAAGCATTTGTAATATAACACCATACTCTAATCACAAAATAAAGATAAACATAGGAGAGTGTATATCTGTACAGATGGACAAATGTATACATGGACAATTATAAATGAACAAGCATAAATAAATGTTATTCAATATTGCAAACAAAAGATAATAAAGCAAAAAAATGTGCAAAATTGTCAGTAAATCAAAATTTCCAAACTCAAGATGGAAACATACCAAAGACAAAGAAGACACATTTCAAAGTGTGAGACAGGAAATCACACCACCCACATGTAAAGTAAACGAACTCCTTACCAGAGACACTGATCCCACATAGAGATGATGAAGTGCCTTGCTGTCCCACAGCACAAAATATTCAGACATACCACTTCATCTAGGTACGATCCTGTGTAAGTGTACTCAGAGGAGTTAAAAGCAAGAAAGGACCACCATAGCGCAGTATGGTAAAACCAATGGGTTTTCCGTCACTGTCCATCTAACGCGTTTCACCGTAAACAGCATCTTCAGAAGATAGAGGGGTCCACAGAGGCCGCTTAAAAGAGTCTTGAAAGGTGGTTAAGGAGAATGAGATGTCTTCTGCCATTTGAAGCTGTAGTAGGCATGGGGTGTTATGAGAAGGAGGGGAGTAATCAAACCAAGCTTGATTATCAGAAGAAATGTATCATGGGTATCCTCCAAGATCACAATGAATTTCGTATTAATGAGTGTACTCTGATTTCTGGTTTTAATCTTAATCTTAAACTAAGGGATGGAGTCTTCCATGCATGAACAATTTCTTGTGTAGTGGCTATAAAAAGATGCATGATAAGGCTGCTACCCCACAGGGAGACATCTTTTATTGGTTTGTGGAGAAGAGCCACCCAAGGGTCCTTGCGAATATTAATTTGTAAACAATGCATTTTTAAATGGCATAGCCACATCAATTCTCAATGGCATAGACATAAAGGGGAATGACTGTTCTCTCAGGTGAGCTTAACATCTGGTGTTTTGGTACTTCAGGCTATCCATGATGTTTTTTAATAATACTCCAATGGACCTTCTTGTTTTTTTTTAATCTCCTGTGAAGTAGCACAGACTTTGTACATTTTGCACTCAAAACAAACTTTGGTCTGTGCATGTTGAAAAAAAATGAAAGAACTCCTTGCAAGAAAAAGTAAAAGAGCCCAGTGCTCTATACAGAGATGAGATACTGGCAGCAAGCTGTTAGCCCAGAAAGTAGGTATTTTCTAATAATTTATTAACTAAGTTGAGTTGCTAAGTTTCCCAAATAAATAGATTTTGTGAATTTTTGAACACAGAAAGCCACGTAAAGATTCAGAAAAACGAACACTAGAAATTTAAAGGCACTTCATTTATTCTGTATTTCATTTTGTGCTGTCAAACAGAAAGTACAATGCGTTTATGGTATTCACTCACAGGGGAAAACTAGCTGAACTAGTGATTTCCAAGATTTGCTTGTGATTCATGTGAAAATGTAGTGTTAAGCTGAAATTTTGAGCAAAAATTATGGTTATTTGTTTTTCTTATAAATGTCAAGGCAATAAAGGAAATCCATCAGATGCTAATGGTGTATAAATAACCCTTAAATATATACATTTAATCACTGACTAGGTTTCTAACTGAAATAATGAAAGGAAAAGCACCATAAGAGAATTGTTGTGCGACTACATTGCACACGTGGATAACAGGGATCTGTCTAAACCAGGCATCCCCAAACTACGGCCCTCCAGCTGTTGCAGAACTACACATCCCATGAGGCATTGTAAAACTCCGACATTCACAGACATGACTAGGCATGATGGGAATTGTAATTCCTGAACAACTGGAAGGCCATAGTTTGAGGACCCCTGGTCTAAACCCTAATAATAGATCTGCGGCACATTTAGTGTTGCACAATAATGCTTTGTACAATATATGGTGTGCATCCTATTTAAGTGGTATGTTGTAGGGGTTTCCTGCCTTGTAGCCTTATATTGTTGCTGTTAAGATGTTAAGCCAGCAAATGTTTGTATTTTCTCTGGGATAAAATTATGCAAATAAAGTTAACCTGCAAATTATGTAACTGAGCAGCTGTGGCTTGTCCATTAGGGGTGCAAAGGCACCCGCCCCCCCATCCATGCGTCCAGCCCCCTGATCTACATAGCAGGGCGCCAGACTATGGATTCCAATGGGGGAGGCGGGGTTTGAAGCACACGATTAGAGTCAGAGACTCTAATAGGCTTCAAAAAAGGGTGGGCTTGGGGCGCAGAGCACTCCCCCCTGATCCCATCCAGTTGTGTGACACTAGCGAATGAATATTCGCTATCGCCACACTGATCCTCCCTCTGGCCAATCAGGAAGTGGGTCTGAGACCCGTCACCCGATTGGCTGAAAGGACAGGTGATCCTATTGGATGCCTAGGAGAAGGAGGGAGGAGCCATACGGCAGAAGCCTCCGCTACATAGAAGATACAGGAGCACGCCCACCACCGGTAGAAGCCCGCTGGAGCCCGCAACCCACCTGCTGCCCAACAAAACCTGCAATCCGCCCACCCAGAGCCTGCAGCCTGCCCACTGCCCGCTGGAGCCTGCAACCCACTCGCTGCCTGACGAAGCTGGCCCGTTGCCCACTGAAGCCCGCAACCCACCAGCTGCCAGCAGGAACCTAGCTGCTGCCTGCCCGCAACCGATGAGGTAAGTGCCGGAGGGGTGGGGGTTGCCTCTGAACAACCAACCACCAGCCACCACTGTAACTGAGGATTGAATGGCAGCAGCAAGGCTGACTGGCTTGATGGCAAATTGTGCTGAAGACCACCTGCCTAAAAGTTTTACTATGCTTTTTAGTTTTAGGTGTTTGTCATCGAGCATTTCTAAAATTTACAGAAATGTTCGAAAATAAATTTGAATGCACAGTATGCTGGCAATTATATTAAGCTAGCCAAGACATAATTTGCTGATTATCCCTAGTCCAGAAAGTTTGACAATATCACAAAAAAGCCACTGACCTTGGAAATAACAGAATTCACTTTTAGGCAACCAGATCTTTATAATGTAGACTTTCAGAGCCATTAAAAAGTATCTAGCAGTTGGATACATTTTTAGACTGTCCAAGTAGTTCAGCATGAAACTGATCCGATATTCTGCAACTTTTTACTACTAGCTGGACACTTTTTAATGGCCCTAATAAAAGCTACATTTTAAAGAAACAGATGTCCTAGCGGTGGACTCTTACTGGGTCCTTTGAAAATGCTAAGAACACCATTCCACCTTTTCTGAGCTAGAAGGAAGCACTTCTCTACAACTTTAACAAAACTGAATTCAAGCATTCTATACATTAAGATTTTAAAACTTAAAGTTGAAAAGAAAATATTCACTTGTGGGATAAGCAATACTATTACACATCCTAGGATCGGGTATCTTTATTTTTTTATGTTACATATGTTGTGACAAAGGTTTTTGCTAATTATACAACTTTAAAATGTAACACAATGAAAGAAAATACAATCAATATACCAATGCAGCTAAGCAAGTACAAGTTTTGATCTTTACCTAAAAGCAATTACTGTAGTTCTGCATGCTGCTTTTTTCAATATGTTTGGTTCCTGCTCTATATGATCTGCAGGGCTAGAGATGTGCACAGCACAGATTGTTTTCTGATCCCTGAAGAGAGCAAGAATTGGCATACAAGGCAACACACTTATTTATAGCTCTTAAAGTGGTTATAACCCTAAAATTTTTTTTTTTTTAAATTTTGTCCCTTTAAAGTACACGATATAGCATCGTGCTTTTGCCATGTCAATTGTCCCTTTCCATGTTCTACAATACCTGGTTGATCCTGCCTGTTACTGTGTTCCCCTGTGTGTGCTGATGTCAGGAAACTGGTGTGACCAGAAATGTGTGGACTGCACAGAAAGTACCAAACAAAAGCGTAACTTAAATAAGAGGATTTATTATAAGGTGTGACAGTGAACTAAAACGCATAACCAAAATAGAAATAGTGAAGCCAACCAAAAGCACATAACTAGAGCAGTAAGAAAAGTCCAAACCATAAACTTCAAGCCAGGCCAGGGTCATCCACGGGAGATCAGTCAGAGGGAACTGGGGAGCAGGACGATGCAGGTTTCGGGATACAGGTCTCAGGATACAGAGGCACGAGGAACAATACCAAGGCAAGCTAGCACAGCACTCCCAGGTTTAAATACACTTCCTGCAAACAGTCTCAGGTGATGCTTGATTGCAGGAGATGATATCAGGTCCTGACTGCGAAGAGACACCTGCTGGTGGACACTGGAACTGCAGCCCCTAGGTGTGGGGGCTACAGTGCCACCAACTGGTGAAAGCGTTCCTAACAGTAACCCCCCTCAAAGGAGCGACCTCCGGACGCCCCAACCAGCCATAGCAACAAGCGTCTCGAATGACAGTGTCTTACGAGTCCAAGGAATGCCAGGTTCCAGATCAGAGGCCCTGCTGCCAAGATCCCGAAAGATTCCAGGAATTCCACCGCCTGGGTCTGGTAACAGGTTAGGTACCTCAATTCTGGGGTTCCATGGGTCATTCACAAACTTGGGCACATCCGGCTGGCCAGCGGGCACAGGATCAGCAGACTGAACAGCGGGCACAGGATCAGCAGGTTGGAAAGCACACACCAGAACAGCAGGCTGGGAATCAGGAACCAGATCAGACTGGACAGCGGTGTCAGTACACCAGGCTGGACAGCGGGCATCAGAACACCAAGCTGGACTGCAGGCTCCCGAACATCAGGCTGGACAGCAGGCATCAAAACAGCAGGCTGGAGAGCGGACACAGGATCAGCAGACATCGGGTCATCGGGCACAGGATCTGCAGGCACCGGGTCATCGGGCACAGGATCAGCGGGCACAGGATCAGCGGGCACAGGATCAGCGGACACCAGGTCGTCAGGCACCAGGTCAGCGGGCACAGGGTCATTGGACACTGGATCAGCGGGCACCGGGTCATCAGGCACAGGATCAGCGGGCACAGGATCAGCAGACATCACCGGACACCAGGTCATCAGGCACCAGGTCAGTGGGCACAGGATCAGCGGGCACAGGGTCATCAGGCACAGGATCAGCGGGCACAGGGTCATCAGGCACAGGATCAACGGGCACAGGATCAGCGGGCACCGGGTCATCGGACACAGGATCAGCGGGCACCGGGTCATCGGGCACCAGGGCATCAGGCACAGGATCAGACAGGTACAGATTGGCTGTTGTGGAGGCAGATTGGAACAGATTGCCTGGTGTAGAGACGGGCTTGAGCAGGTTGACTGGTGTGGAAGCAGGCTGGAACGGATCGGCTGGTGTGGAAGCAGGCTGGAACGGATCGGCTGGTGTGGAAGCAGGCTGGAACGGATCGGCTGGTGTGGACGCAGGCTGGAACGGATCGGCTGGTGTGGAAGCAAACTGGAACAGATCAGGTGGTGAAGAAGCAGACTGGAACAGATCGGCTGGTGTGGAAGCAGGGCTGGATATTGGCTGAATTGTGCGGGTTGGAAAAATCTTCCATTTCTTTTTAGGTTTAACCATTGAATTTCTGTATGTGTCTGCAGGGCTGTAAGTAGGGGGTGCAGCTGATGGGAGAGTATGGTAAGAAAGAGGGAGCGGTCGCTAAGGTTGATCTTTGTGGACTGGTTGTAAGCAGCGAAGAAGAGGTAGGTGGGTTAAAGGCAGGGTAGGTGCAGCAGGTGGAAGTGGGGTACTGATATTTGGTTGGTAGCAGAGTATATTGGGTTGTGTCTGCGGTTGCTGTAGGTGAAGGAGAGAGAGACCTCTGGACTAACTGGTGGCTAATGGATGGATGCATGTCAACAGATACTGAGGAGGACAGATCCGACCAGGCTTGAAGTAGAGGCTGAACAAATGTCAATTTACACTCTCCTCATCTGACCAAAGAGTTTACTGCGTTGATACAGTCTAACAGAGCCTTTTGTGAAAACGCAGAGTAATGTTCAACAAAATAACTTCTATTGTCTTCCAGGAGCCAGACAAGTGACGCCACCTGACAGACATCGAAGGGCGGTTAATAATCATCGCCGCCGGTAGGCGAATTTGATAAAGCAAACTCTGCACACAGCTGAATCAGAGGCTGAACCTCTCCAAATGTCACACTGCCCTGATCAACCAGGGAATGAGCAAGACGCATACACTCCATTAGCTGGTCACTGGTCCACTCTTTTAATGCCTCGCAGCAATGGTCACAATCCTCTGTCAGCAGCAGAGAAGAATAAATAACCTCTTCCAAACGCATATTGTCACAACCAGCCAAAACAAGGTTGCTTTTCTGTGCAGCCACTTCTGGTCAGGAATGGCCTTGGTATTATGTCAGGAAACTGGTGTGACCAGAAATGTGTGGACTGCACAGAAAGTACCAAACAAAAGCGTAACTTAAATAAGAGGATTTATTATAAGGTGTGACAGTGAACTAAAACGCATAACCAAAATAGAAATAGTGAAGCCAACCAAAAGCATTTAACTAGAGCAGTAAGGAAAGTCCAAACCATAAACTTCAAGCCAGGCCAGGGTCATCCACGGGAGATCAGAGGGAACTGGGGAGTAGGACAATGCAGGTTTCGGGATACAGGTCTCAGGATACAGAGGCACGAGGAACAATACCAAGGCAAGCTAGCACAGCACTCCCAGGTTTAAATACACTTCCTGCAAACAGTCTCAGGTGATGCTTGATTGCAGGAGATGATATCAGGTCCTGACTGTGAAGAGACACCTGCTGGTGGACATTGGAACTGCAGCCCCTAGGTGTGGGGGCTACAGTGCCACCAACTGGTGAAAGCGTTCCTAACAGCTGACCACGCTTATTGTGGCTGCTGATCCATGATAGTGTGGTTAGATTCCGTTCCTCTATCATCCTGCTCTCTCCTCAGAATCTCTGCATCTCCTCCTCTCCCCCTCCCACTCTCCCTGTCATTTCAGTCTGTGTATGAACTGTTGTCAGAGATGGCACCTGCTACTTAATGAGCAGCTCTTTTCTTTAAGTGCTCATAAGCTGCTCAGCTGTTGGATAATTACCAGCCACTCATTTTTACCACAGTGACTCACCTGGTTACCATTGACCTGCCTCATTATTCTAGCCTACAGCCAGACCCATTTTGCTATTTAAATACTTTCAGACTGCCATATAGCAGAATGACATGTGCAAAGTGTTTAAGTTATCCTGACTGGACATCAAATGATGTCCAGCAAGATAAGCCACAATCATGCGCCCACGGAGGCGAGCAGCATGGCGATCATTGGTGTGGTGTGTCAGTCTTACACACTGCATCACCGATCTCAGTAAAGAGCCTCTGACATAGGCTCTTTAACATGTGATCAGCATTGTCCAATCATATCTGATCACAGCATAAACAGGAAGAGCCATGTATCGGCTTTTCCTCCACTCGCGCTGACAGATGCAAGTAGAGAAGAGCCAATTGGCTACTTTCCTGACAAGCGGTCTGCCCCCCCCGGAGGATGCCTACCCAGGACCACCAGGGATGCCACTCAGGATCACCAGGGATGCCCAGCATGGATGCCCACCCAGGGCCACCAGGGATGCCACCCAAGACCACCAGGTATGACCACAAGGGTTGCCAATCAGTGCCCATTAGAGGTGTCAATCAGTGTCCAGCAGTAATGCCTGCCAGTGCCTCATCAGTGCTGCCTATCAGAGCCATCTAACAGTGCCCATCAGTGCCCATCAGACCCTATAAATGCACATCAGTGTTACCTATGAGTGCCCATTAGTGTCATCCTATCAGTGCCCATCAGTGCCACCTATGAGAGCTCATCAGTGCCACCTATTAATGCCCATTGGTGCTTCATATTAGTGCCACCAGTCAGTGCCCATCAGTGATGCCTTTCACTGCCCGTCAGTGCAGCCTTATCAGCACCCATCAGTGAAGGAGAAAACGTACTTATTTTCAAAATTTTATAACAGAAACAAAGAAAAACTTTTTTCAAAATTTTCGGTCTTTTTTTTATTTGTGTAGCAAGAAAAAAATAAACCCAGTGGTGATCAAATACCACCAAAATAAAGCTCTATTTGTGGGATCAAAATTATAAATTTTTGTTTGGGTGCAGTGTTGCATGACCGCGCAATTGTCATTCAAAGTGCGACATCGCTGAAAGCTGAAAATTGGTCTGGGCAGGAAGGGGGGAAGTGCCCTGTATTGAAGTGGTTAAACAGCTTAGCTTATTTCCTCCTTGCCCTTGTGTGGTCTATGATCCTGTTCCTGGTTTTGCTCCTCACTATGCTGTCTTCTAGTTTCCTGACCCGACTTGTCTGATTACTCACTCTGGCATACAAACCCTGGCTTCTGTTTTCACTACGTTTCTGAGCTATTATTTTTGCCATTTCATTAAAGGTGTGATTTTAACTGCACTTTCTGTCTCTGTCTGGTTTATGGTTCCTGACAACTGTGAAGCCAATCTCCTCCCCACCCCGCCCTTCCTGCTTTGATTGGGTATTCTGCTGCAGCTGCTCCTCCCATTTGGTAAAGTGGTTGTAAAGCAACATCTATTATATACTTTTACCCCCTCTGTTTTAAGAACACTTTAAGTACAGTGTATGTATGTGGTTTTTTTCCAAATTATAATCCTAAATACCTTCTTTGCCCAGCTCTGCTGTGTGATCACATGTTCTCCCTCTGCTAGGTTGCATACATCAGAGGGGAATCTCAGCCCATCCCACTGTACTCCTTAGATCAAGAAGGAGAACGGAGGGAGAACATGTGATCACACAACAGAGCCAGCTAAAGAAGGTATTTAGCATTATGATTAAAAAAAAAACACAAACACTGTACTAAATATGTTCCTAAAACAAATGCACTAAAAAAAGGCCTAAGAAACTAAATTAGAGGACTTTAATGGTACCACTGAGATATGATTAAATGTCAAATGTTTATTTTGTACAAAGTATAGAAAAAAATGTAGTCAATGAAAAGACACATCTCAAATACAAACATTAACCACTTGCTTACTGGGCACTTAAACCCTCCTCCTGCCCAGACCAATTTTCAGTTTTCAGCGCTGTCACTCTTTGAATGACAATTGTGCGGTCGTGCGACGTTGTACCCAAACAAATTGAAGTCCTTTTTTTCCCACAAATAGAGCTTTCTTTTGGTGGTATTTGATCACCTCTGTGGTTTTATAAACAAAGAGCGACGATTTTGAAAAAATAATATTTTTTACTTTTTGATGTAATAAATATCCAAAAATAAAAAATAAACAAACAAATTTATTCATCAGTTTAGATATATTCTTCTACATATTTTTGGAAAAAAAAAATCGAAATAAGCGTATTTTGATTGAGTTGCGCAAAAGTTATAGCGCCTACAAACTGTGGACATAGTTTATGGAGTTTTTTATTATTTTTATTTTTTTTACTGGTAATGGCGGTGATCTGCAATTTTTATCGGGACTGCGATATTGCGGCGGACATGTCTGACATTTTTTGACAGTTTTTTGGGACCAGAGACATTTATACAGCGATCATTTCTAAAAATAGACACTGATTATTGTATAAAAGTCATTGGCAGGGCAGGGGTTAACACTAAGGGGGTGATAAAGGGGTTAAATGTGTTCCCTGTATGTGTTCTAACTGTGTGGGGGCGGGGCTGACAGGGACATAACCAATCTAACTGATCCCGAGCAGAACGGGAAACCGCCGTGTTTACAATGGCGGCTCCCCATTCTGGCTCCCTGTGAAGGGATCGTGGGTCTCTGGTGGACATCGAGTGGACATCTCCAGCGGCGGCGAGAGCGTACCTGGAGCGAGCAAAAGGGGAGGACATCTATTGACGGCCTCCCGGCAATTCAGATCCGCACTGTAGCCATCAATCGGCTATAGTGCGGATCTGAAGTGGTTAATTGATACACAGAATAAAATATAATATTTCATGGAAATTACCTCATCAACCCTACTTGGACCGGGTGATGGGTTGATTGCTGTGACTTTGACGTGTTTCACGGGTCACTGCCTGCTTCATCAGGAAAACAATTTACAGCCAAGTACTATAATAAGAAATACATATTGATCAGCTTAGACAATACATCTATTTAATAGGAGCTTCATACCCCAATGGGATAATTGCTCAACATACCTGTAGTATAGGTATAAAAAGTATACAATGAATACACTCAAAAATGTTCCAAACAGAGGGCTTGTGCAATTTGTTTAGTTATGAACTTAGTTTTTACCGAATTTTGCAAAATTCTGCAATTCAGACGAATTTCGAGTTTCCGAATTTTCCTGAATTTTCATTTTCTGATTTGAAAGTTCGTAAATTTGCAGTAATTCGGCAATTGCGGTAATTCACGGTAATTCGGCAATTGCGGTAATTCAGAAATTTGCTGTAATTTGGCAATTGCGGTAATTTGGAAATTGCAATAATTGCAGTAATTTGGAAATTGCGGTAATTCGGAAATTCGTGACAATTGCGGTAATTTGGAAATTCGGCGATCGGAACAGCCGAAAATACGAAGTTTTAAAATTTTGAAATCCGAAAATTTGAAAATAACAAAGAACATTTGAAAAAATAACTAACTAATAAATAACTATTAAATTATAGCTATTGGAATTTCCTTGAAAATATGGCTGTTAGTGATAAATTTCATATTTAAGTTCACTACGGCTCCTTTCACGCCCGAGCGTTAGCGGTAAAACAGCGCTAATTTGCAGCACTTTACCGCTCATTATAGTGGAGCTATGGTGCCGCTATTCAGGTTCTGGTTTGCGGCGCTCCTGAAGCGGTGTTCAGCGCTGCCCCATTGTTTCAATGGGCAGGGGCGTTATGGGAGCGGTGAATACACCGATCCCACACCGCTGTAAAGATGTAGCTTGCAGGACTTTTTTTACCGATCCACAAGCGCACCACCCCAATGTGAAAGCACTCGGGTTTTCACACTGGGGTGTATTGGGGGGAGTTTTTCAGGCGCTTTATAGTCGCTATTTTTAGCGCTAAAAAACGCCTTGGTGTGAAAGGGGTCTAACAGCCAAATTTTCAAGGAAATTCTAATACCTATAATTTAATAGTTATTTATTATTTCAAATGTTCTTTCTTATTTTCGAATTTCCAAAATTCAGAAATAAGAAAGAATATTTTAAATAATAAATAACTATTAAATTATAGGTATTGGAATTTCCATTAAAATTTGGCTGTTAGTGAACTTAAATATGAAATTTAATACATTTCATATTTAAGTTCACTAACAGCCACATTTTCAAGGAAATTACAATACCTATAATTTAATAGTTATTTATTATTACTTCAAATTTTCTTTATTATTTCCCAATTTCCGAATTTATTATTTCAAATGTTCTTTGTTATTTTTCGAATTTTCGGATTTCCGAATTTCAGAATTGCCACAATTGCTGAATTACTGCAAATTACGGCAATTGCCGAACAACTGCAAATTTCTGAATTGCCGCAATTGCCAAATTACTGCAAATTTCCGAATGACCGCAATTGCCGAATAACCGAAAATGCTGAATTACCGTGAATTTCCGAATTTTTTGAATTTCCGAATTTTCGAAAAAATTAAAAAAATTAAAAAACTAACAGATTTTTCAGCCATGCACAAGTCTACCAAACAGTTGTTGCTAACTCTTTCAGCAGTAGAGATAGTTCAGCATGCTATTGTTCATTATGTCCCGAAGAGCCCAACCTTGCAACCAACACTATTGATCTATAGTGGTGGTGATAATCTGAAATATGAATACAGGACAAATATACTAGTGAGCTATTGAGAGGAGATCCATATTGTCTACAGGGGACCCTAAATCTTCCCAACTACCTCCCTGGGAAGATTTATGGTGTAGTTGGGAAGAGCCCGTTCCACCCCCACATGCACAAAGGTATGAATATAAATGCATGCGTCTGCGGGCACCTATACATGAAAACTTCAATTGTGATAAATGTTACCTATTGCCATGCACACCAGAGTGAGAGCAATAATTCTAGGCTCATTGGTCACAGTTATCTCTAAAGCAGTGGTTCTCAACTCCTGCCCTCGGGACCCCCTAACAGGCCAGGTTTGCAGGATAACTGAAATACATCGCAGGTAATATAATTTGCTGCTCAGTGATTGCAGTATTCTAGTCTGCATCTCCCCAAGGTAATACTTAAAATCTGGCCTGTTGGTGGGTCCTGAGGACAGGAGTTGAAAACCACTGATCTAAAGTAATGACTAATGCTTTTAAAACATCACTTATGGAAAATATAGGGTACTGAAGTCTGTTGCTATTTTATGGGTGTGCACAATTTTAAGGCATCCACATTTTTTATATCCTACCAAAAGTTGTGTAATATATTGCTTTCGTGTACCCTAAAATTTTTACTTTTTTAGTTTTTACTGCAATTTTGGCTTTCATAAATGTTATGATAATATCATGTGACATAAAAAACTGGAACTACCCATTTTTATTCTCTAGGCTATTTGCTTTCAGAAAATATAGAATGTTTGGGGGTTTTATGTAATCTTCAGTCCTAAAATGATTTTTTTTAAACGTGTGCATAAAATCCAAAAATGGCTGTGGCAGCGAAAGGCATAATCGATGTTCACTAAGGAGTATGTATCAGGCTGGGTTCACACTATCCGACAAAAAAACGGTCCAACTTTGTTCCTACTTTGCTGTGCGATTTACGGTCCTACATAAGGTCAAAGTCGGACCGTTTGTCTGCGAACAGGGATCCGACAATGCCAGGCACCTTGTGCTCTGGGTATCTTGAAGGGGAACTCCACGCAAAATTTTTAAAAAAACTGGCATGGAGTCCCCCTCCAGGAGCATACCAGGCCCTTTGCTCTGGTGTGGGTTTTAAGGGAACCCCCACGCCAAAAAACAGCGTGGGGTTCCCCCAAAATCCATACCAGACCCTCATCCGAGCACACAGCCTGGAAGTTCAGGAAAGGGGGTGGGGACGAGCGAGCGCCCCCCCCTCCTGGACCATACCAGGCCGCGTGCCCTCAACATGGGGAGTATGGGTGCTTTGGGGCAGGGGGGCTCTGCGCCCCCCACCCCAAAGCACCTTGTCCCCATGTTGATGAGGACAAGGGCCTCTTCCCGACAACCCTAGCCGGTGGTTGTCGGGGTCTGCGGGCGGGGACTTATCGAAACCTGGAAGCCCCCTTTAACAAGGGGGCCCCCAGATGCCGGCCCCCCACCCTATGTAAATGAGTATGGGGTACATCGTACCCCTACCCATTTACCTGGAAAGAAATATGTACAAAAAAAAAAACACACAGCTTTTTAAAATATTTTATTAAATCTGCTCCGGCGGTCTTCTCCCCTCTCTGGCTCTTCTTTCTTCGGCTCTTTTGCGGGGTCTTCCATATTCTGAGGGGTCTTCTTTCTTCTCCTTCTCTGCGGTGTCTTCTGCTCTTTTGCCGGTCTTCTCCGCTGTTCTCTTCCTTCTTCTTCTTCTTCCCATGTTGACACGACGCAATCTCCTTCACGAATGCCCTCTCCGCTGTGTGCTGTGCCTTATATTGGCATGGGGCGTGGCCACCAGATGACATCACCCGGAAGCCACGCCCCCATATGATGTCACAGCTCCGCCCCAGGAAGTGACGTCATACAGGGGCGTGGCTTCCGGGTGATGTCATCTTTCCTGGCCTTCCGGGCTGCGTGCTCGGATAAGGGTCTGGTATGGATTCTGGGGGGGACCCCACGCTGTTTTTTCGGCATGGGGTTCCCCTTAAAATCCGTACCAGACCAAAGGGCCTGGTATGCTCCTGGAGGGGGACCCCATGCCAGTTTTTTTTTTAAAAATATGGTGTGGAGTTCCCCTTCATGATCCCCAGAGCACAAGTCGCATGCCAAAGTTGGATCAGTGAAGACACTGATATGACTTTGAATGGGCTGAAGTAGGATCAAAGTCGGACAAAACTAGTACAGGAACCTTTTTCAAAGTCGGTCTGACTTTGAAAAACACAATTCGGAGCAGTTAAGACGGCTCTCATAGGGAATCATTGTTTTTGTGACGTAATGCGACTTGTGCTCTTCATGTCGGTCCGAGAATCGGACTAGTGTGAACCCAGCCTCAGGCTTAAGGCCTCATACACATGGGCGTTTGCACAAAAATAAGCAAAACGCCGGGCCTGACGTCAGGGAAAAAAATGGCGTTTTGCATTGACGTCAATGCACATTTTTTCACGCTAGCTTTTTGCGGCGTTTTCTGCCTCTATTCAAAATCAATGGTTCCCTATGGGAGCCCATTGATTTGAATAGAAGCCGCACCAGAAGTCGGATCACGGTGATCCGACTTGCGGCGCGACTTGTGTGCTAGGTGTCTTAAAGGGGAACCCCCGCAAAAAATTTGCGTGGGGTCCCCCCCCCCAAGAGCATACCAGGCTCTTCTATCTGTCATGGATTTTAAGAGGAGCCCCCACGCCAAAAAAAACGGCGTAGGGTCCCACCAAAATCCATACCAGACCCTTATCCGAGCAAGCAGCCTGGCAGACCCGCCCGCAGACCCCGACAACCAACGGCCAGAGTTGTCGGGAATAGGCTCTTGTCCCCATCAACATGGGGACAAGGTGCTTTGGGGTGGGGGGCGCAGAGCCTCCCCCACCCCAAAGCACCCATACCCCCAATGTTGAGGGCATGCGGCCTGGTACGGTCCAGGAGGGGGGGCACTTGCTCGTCCCCACCCCCTTCTGGCCTGCCAGGCTGCGTGCTCGGATAAGGGTCTGGTATGGATTTTGGGGGGGACCCTATGCTGTTTTTTTCGGCGTGGGGGCTCCTCTTAAAATCCATGCCAGATCGAAGATGCTGGTATGCTCTTGGGGAGGGGGGAACCCCACCCAAATTTTTTGCGGGGTTCCCCTTTAAGACACCTAACACACAAGTCGCGCCGCAAGTCGGATCACCGTGATCCGACTTCTGGTGCGGCTTCTATTCAAATCAATGGGCTCCCATAGGGAACCATTGATTATGAATAGAACGCCTGACGAGGCTTAACGCTGTGTATACAACGTTAAGCAACGTTATTGAGCGTTTTGCCAGCTCGGCGTCAAAAACGCCATGACGCTGCAGCTTCAGAAGGCACTGGTCCCGCGTTCTAGCTACAGCTCACTAACGCCGACGCCCTCTACTGCTCAAAAACGTCAACGTTTTAGAGGGCCATTGAATAACATGGAGAGCAGCAAAAAACGCCCAAAAACGTGGCATAACAAAACGCCCGTGTGTATGAGGCCTAAAAGTCATTGCAGCATTCTCATTAGCAGGGATGGGCCCAGGTGCGGATGGATTCTAAACATGCCTGAGCTATCCCGCCAGGAAGCTATCAATGCACAATGACAATCATAAGCAGTCATGGTATTCCCTGCCCTACAATTGTACATATAACTCTTGTATACATGCAGCTGCAGAGCAGGAATGCCTTGGCTGATTATGATTTGCAGGCACTGTAATGGGGAGGGCCCTGTCATGTAGGCTGTAAGGGGCCCCATGATTTCTAACAGCAGGGGGCGTGTCCTGTAGGGAGCCAAGGCTGAGGTTGTCTCTCTCATGCCCCCATAGGACTCGGTTGATGTGCGACATCAGGGATCTTTCCTCTCTTCCTTCCAGTGACTACAGGAGCGGGGATGAGCTCCAACCCTTGCTGGCTCTCCTGCAGTGGATGCAGTGGATGCAGCATCACCCACACTACTCCCCATAGTGATCGAGCCTGAGCGGCACACTAAACAAACCATGGGCCACATCCCATCTAAGGGTTGGCAAGTTACAATATATTACATTTTTGGTTTTGGCTTTAACACCCCTTTAACCACTTGCCGACCAGCCAACGCAGTTATACTGTGGCAGGTTGGCTCAGCTGCGCGAATTGCCGTGGGTGTATGTCGGGCGTGTACACGGCGATCTGTGGGGGAGCCACCAGCGATCGCTCCAGCGAGAGACAGAACGGGGGTCTACCAGTGTATACAAAGCAGATCCTCCTTCTGTCAGGGGAGTTCAGAGTGATCGTCTGTTCCTAATGATTAGGAACAGCAATTTCTCTGTACTCTCAGTCAGCCCAGCCCTCATACAGTTAGAAACACCTCCCACGGAACACATTTAACCCCTTCATCACCACCTATTGTTAACCCCTTCCCCGCCAGTGTCATTTAAACAGTAATCGATGCATTTTTATAGCACTGATCGCTGTATAAATGTCACTGGTCCCAAAAAAGTGTCAAAAGTGTTTAATCTGTCCGCCGCAATGCCACAGTCCCGCTAAAAATTGCAAATCACCGCCATTACTAGTAAAAAAAATAGTAATAAAAATGCCATAAATCTATCCCCTATTTTGTAGACGTGATAACTTTTGCTCAAACTAGGGTTGTCCCGATACCGATACTAGTATCGGTATCGGTGCCGATACTGAGCATTTGCCCGAGTACTTGTACTCGGGCAAAATGCTCCGATGCCTCATCCGATACTTGGGCAAGCAGGGGATGATCAGTGCAGAGCTGGAGGGGGATTTACAATCACTGATCTCCCGACTCCCTGCATATATTTCATTAAAGCAACTGACAGCCGCTTCTCCTCCCGCGGCTTTCAGCTGCTACATTGAAATATATACAGGGAGTAAGGAGATCAGTGATTGTTAACTCCCGCTGCACCAATCACCCCCCTTGACTGTCCCTGTATCCTCCTCCAGTCCCCCTGTCCTCGATCTGTCAGGATGGAGAGCGGAGGAAAGAGCCGGTAAATCTGTAATTTATCGGCTCTTTCCTTTTCTGAATGGACAGTCAGTGATCACTGACTGTCCATTCATAAATGTCACTGAGCATCGTAAACTGTGCTTACGATGCTTCAGTTTATGAATGGGGAGGAGCCGCTGTCTCCTCTCCAATCATCTTCAATGCAGCTGAGGCTTCTGAGAAAGGGACTGGGGAATCTCCATCCTCAGAGAGATGTCAGGGGTCTCACCAAAGCCCCCCCCTAACAGGGCTGATAAAAAAAATAAATAAAAGAATTGTAATAAAAAGGTTAAATTGTAAAAATAATAAAAAATAAAATTAAAAAACACACTGACATCGTCCACTCCCCCCCCCCAAAAAAAGAAAGCATTTCGTGGGCTTCACAAATTTCTATAGAAAGTTTATTAAGGGGTTCTCCACTGTGATCGCCCCCATCACTGAGCTTACGAAGCAGAACTCCCACTTTCAGTGGTCCTCTGAGGCTCAGGAGACCTTCATGACTCTCAAAGAACTATTCACCTCTGCCCCGGGCCTGAAGCACCCGGATCCAGCCCTGCCTCATATCCTAGAGGTGGATGCCTCCGAAACCGCAGTGGGGGTGGTTCTTTCCCAGAGGCGAGGCCCCAAGGCTTCTCTACACCCAATGCCTTTTTCTCCCGGAAGCTCTCGCCACCAGAGGTCAACTATGATGTAGGGCAGGGATATGCAATTAGCAGACCTCCAGATGTTGCAGAACTATAAGTCCCATGAGACATAGCAAGACTCTGACAGCCACAAGCATGACACCCAGAGGCAGAGGCATGATGGGACTTGTAGTTTTGCAACAGCTGGAGGTCCGCTAATTGCTTATCCCTGATGTAGGGGATCGAGAGCTACTGGCAATTAAATCAGCCTTGGAGGAATGGCGATACTTTCTGGAGAGAGCTGCACATCCTGTCCTGGTTTTTACCGACCACAAGGATCTCGAGTACTTACAGACTGCAAAAATACTAAAACCCCGTCAGGCACGATGGGCACTCTTTTTCTCGAGATTCCAATTACATATTACCTATAGGTCGGGGTCAAAGAATATTAAACCGGATGCTCTGTCCAGGATGTTTTTTATGAATCTGGAGATCCGACCCCACCAGACACCATCCTTTCTGTCCCAGGAGGATCTATTGTCTCGGGTCAGGCGATCTCTAACCAGCTCCACTGTGCCACCCGACCATCGACCGATATTGAAGGACAGGCTGTGGGGGTACTACGACAGAATCTTTATTCCTGAAGAGTTGTGCCTGACCATCTTAGAACTCTGTCACGACCACAAACTGGCCGGGCACTTCGGGAGTCGCAAAACTCTGGAACTACTGTCACACTCTTTTTGGTGGCCTTCAGCTGACGAGGATGCAAGAGATACGTCAGCGCCTGTCCAGTGTGTGCCCGAAGTAAAACCAGCAGAACCAAGGCCTGGGGTCTATTAAACCCACTTCCCATTCCTGAGCGCCCATGGTCCCACATATCCATGGATTTTATAGTTGAATTGCCTCCTTCTGCCTGATTCAACTCCATCTTTGTGGTCCTGGATCTCTTCACCAAAATGGCGCATTTCATACCCATGAAGGGCACTCCGTCTGCGATGGAAACGGGCAAGACCTTTGTAAAAGAAATTGTCCGTCTCCACGGAATCCCCGCTAATATAGTTTCCGATCGTGGAGTACAGTTTACGCCCCAAGTCTGGAAGGCTGTATGCTCGGCCTTAGGGATTGAACTGTCATTTTCGTCTGCCTACCACCCGCAGACGAATGGCCAGATGGAGAGGACTTATCAAACCCTGGAACAGTACCTCCGCTGTTATTCCTCCTTCTCCCAGGATGATTGGGTCACCCTACTGCCAGTAGCCGAATTTGTCTATAACAATACGGTACATTCAGCTACTAAACAATCCCCGTTCTGGGCGAATTTCAGCTACCATCCAACATTCCTACCCAGTGTGATTCCAGAAAGTACTGTACCTGCAGCACTAAAAATCACGGAATTCTGGGAAAAGAATAACCGACTCCTACAGGAAACACAGTCTTGGACTCAGGAGCTTAACAAAAGGGCCTTTGACAAGGGGAAACAAGGGGATTTGGACCTACAACCAGGCGACCAAGTTTGGCTGGCAATCAGAAACTTGAAACTCTCCTGCCCCTCCAAGAAGTTGGGGCCAGGATTCATCGGACCCTTCCTGATAAAGAGAAGAATCAATAGGGTGGCTTATGAGCTAACCCTTCCTTCATCCATGTGTGTCCACCCGGTGTTCCATGTCACGCTACTGAAACCGGCGATCCAGGATCTCTTTCCGGGACAGAAGACTGCTCCACCAGGGCCAGTTCTTGTGGCTGGAGAGGAGGAATTTGAGCTTGAAACTATACTTGCGTGCAGCAAGAGGGGAGGCGTAACCCAATTTCTAGTCAAGTGGAAAGGGTACGGCCCCGAGGAGAACCCGTGGGAACCGGAGGATAATATCCATGCCAAGGAGCTTATCAACGCATTTTGGAAGAGACACCCCAAGCAGGGAGCTCGTTTGGGCTTCCGGCGGCTGCCCCTTGGGGGGGCAATGTAAGGAACCATCCGGGGCCATTGGCAGACCTATGCGCGGGCGCACGTAGCGTGTGCGCGCGCCTGTGCGCATTTGCACATGCTTGTGCACGTCTATGTGTGCGGGTGCGCATCTGTGCGCGTGTGCGTGCGTGTATGCGCTGGCAATGGTGCCAAAGACAGCCATTTAAGCTGCTATCACCCTGTACTTGGTGCTGTCCGTTCTACAGCGTTAGTGTGTTCCTGAAGCGACCTGTTATCCTGATTGTTTGTTCCTGTTACCCGGCTTGTCCTGACCCTGCTATTGTTCTCCACCTGCACTGACCTTGGCTTCTTCGACCACTTTTCTGCCTGCTCCCTTGTACTTTGACGCCCGCTAGTTAACAAACTCTGCCCGTGCCCGACTATTCTACTGCCTGATTCTCCTGTACCGCACTGCCAGCCTGCTACCGACCTGCCCTGCATCACTACGCTTCTGCTGCATGAGTTCATTGAGGACCTGCACTTCACCATCAGTGACCCAGTCTGACCCTCGTGCCTCCCTGCACTCCCGAGCCTCCTGTTCACTCTACCAGGGGTTCCAGAATCAGGGTCGTAAGAGAGGTTGCCCACTGCATAAGTCAGACTCCTCCACCAGGTACATGACAGGCCTGGTCAGGAAGTGGGTAAATCCTTCCAGGGCTGAAGTGATTAAAGGTCAACATTAAAATTGCTAAATTTAATAAAAAAAATGTAAATAACATGCTTGTACCAACTGAAGAACCCCTATGGGTGGGACTTTAAAGGTGGGGGAACCAAAGATCATCAAAAACACATCTATAGATGTGTTTTTGATGATCTTTGGTTCCCCCACCTTTAATGTCCCACCCATAGGGGTTCTTCAGTTGGTATTACCTTTAGGGATTGGTGGTGGTACCAGATTGAAACTACTCGCTTGCTGAACATATAAATAACATGCTTGGGGATACCTCGAAGCTGCATGTGGTTTTACAGAACATTACGATTCTCAGGGACAGCATCAGCAAGCTAGGGTACCTAACCAGAAAGCACCACCAGGTTGAGAACATGTGCCATGAAATGCAGCTGTGTGAACTTTCCGTGCCAAAGGACAGATGGCAGGTGGATGTCATTGTTCGCCTTTCCTAGCATAAGATACCATGGGGTTAGCCTCCTCTGGATCTACTCCCGCATACAGCTGCAGGGCGTCAGACACGCTTTGTTAAAGCTCTGTTAACGCCAGTCAAAGCCCATGTATGTCACTAAATAAACTGATTAGCTTACAGTCCTGTTTACACCTTGCGTTGGCTTTGCTTTGCTTCAGCATTGCGTCAAAAATTATACCCCATGTAGCTTTAGCCATGCTTCAAAGCCTCTTCAACGCCTCCATAGAAGTCTATGACAAAGCTTGTTTGAAGCTCGCTTGAAGCACCTGTGGCTTTTGAGAAGAATTAATTCAGCTTTAGCTTCGCTTTGTTTTCGAGAAATTGCAGGTGTGAGATATCAAGAAACACACAAAGCTTCAAAAGAGCATCACTGAAGCACCACCGAAGCCTCATTGAAGCACCACCGAAGCCTCATCGAAGTACTACCGAAGCCTCATCGAAGCACCACAGAAGCATCATCGAAGCACCACCGAAGCCTCATCGAAGCACCACGAAGCCTCAAAAACACATCCTAAAAGCTTGTTGAAGCAGTAGGAGCTTTAATGTGCGTTAAAGTCAAAGCAAGTGTAAACGAGCCCTTACTGTCATGGTTTTGCTTCTCTTTGGGTCTCTTCTAACAAGTTCTCCCCTTTACTCCCTGTGCCAATAACGTGTATAATAAGGGGTCTTTCTAGGACAGACTATTTCTAGAAGATGAATTAAGGGGAATTCCCTGCAAAGACAGGAGATCTGGATTGTGTTAGAAAGCATTGCACCTACTGTCATGTTTTTTCTTCTCTTTGGGCCTTTGCTAACAAGTTCTCCCCTTCATGTGCCAATAATGTGTATAATAGGGGGTTTTTTGAGAACAGAATATTTCTAGCAGATGAATGACATCTGAAATTAATAAAATAATGACAGAGGTTCAATTACTTCAACACTCTTAGGGCCGGTTCACACTGAGGCGATCCGACTTCGGGGCGAATTTGCTAGGCGATTTGAAAAGGCGAAGCGGCGCGATTGCGAAGCGATTGCAAAGCGAAGCGGCGCGATTGCGAAGCGATATCAGGCGATTCTAGGCGATTTCAACACGAGTACCTGGGACATGAGAGGTGTGTCTTCTGGCAAAATTATGTTTTTCTTCCTGGAAAGTCGCTTCTTCATAGACTGGGATCCGACTTGAAAGCGAACTTCCATTGACTTCTATGGGCTCAATTCGCCTAGAAGCCACTTGAAAATAGTACAGGAACCTTTTTTGGAACCGCTTTGGACTTGAGTAGCGCATATTAAGACGGCTCCATTCATTCCAATGGGATTTCTGATGTCAGGCGATTTGAGGCGAATTGGGGCGACACAAGTCGGATCGCAAATCGCCTAGGATCGCCTCAGTGTGAACCGGCCCTAAAAAGTATTTTTATTGCTATTTGTTCCACCATTGGCAAGATTTCCCCTATTTCCAATTCTAAACTGGGGGAATAAAGGAGAATAAGTTCCCAGCTGGGACACAGACAATAAAAAATTAAGAGAGGTTCTAACCCCGTCTGACGCTACCCAAAACAAAAAACAGTTTTGTCTGGAGTTCCATTATGTGCCGTGTAAAACAACCCTTCTGTGCCGTGTGAATAGAGTTGCTCATTCTGGTTCATCCAGGTACAATGGTAGATCTTGTTGGTTTGTCAAAGGACACCCAAAGCTCTTATCCTATTTACCATCTAGTTAGGATCAATATTGTGTCACTTTTCCAAAGCCATTTATGTATAACTGTTTTTTTTTTCTTTTTTTTTAGAAAAAAACAAGGTTAGCAGGAGTTTGTAATTATTAGAGATTAAAATGTTTCCTTAACCGCTTGCCGACGGCTGATCGGCAATTGACGGCGACAGAGTGGCTCTGTAACGCGAATCGCCGTCATACGACGGCGGCCGCGAGGAAGAGCCTAGTGAGCACGCGCGCGCCCACTGTGTTCGGGGAGGGCCAGGGAGCGGGTGCGGCGGCTATGATTGCCGCCGGCTACCCGCGATGGCCCCCCCGGAGTGAAGGAACGGAGGTCCGTGTAAGTAAACACGGACCTCCGTTCTGTGTGAGGGGGAAGGGCTGTGATCACAACCTTCCTGTACGTGGAGGCTGTGACCACTTCCCTTCCCCAGCTAGGGCAGCCCCCATACAGTTAGAACACGCCCAGGGAACATAGTTAACCCTTAGAGCGCCCCCTGCAGGTTAACCCCTTCACTGCCAATGGCATTTACACAGTAATCAGTGCATTTTTATAGCACTGATCGCTGTATAAATGCCAATGGTCCCAAAAGTGTGTCAAAATGGTCTGACATGTCCGCTGAAATATTGCAGTACCGCTAAAAATCGCAGATCGACGCCATTACTAGTATAAAAAATAAAAACCCCAAAAATGAATTCTCATCATCCGTAAACGCGGCCACTTTTGCGCAAACCAATCAATAAACGCTGATTGCAATTTTTTTTATCGCAAATATGAGGACGAATATAAATCAGCCAAAAACGGTGAAAAAAAATGTTTTTTTATATTTTTTTTTTGGATTTGTATTTTAGTAAAAAGTAAGAAATTTGTGTTTTTTTGCAAAATTGTTGCTCTTCTTTTGTTTATAGCGGCAATCAGAAATGACGCAGAGGTGATCCAATACCACCAAAAGAAAGCTCTGTTTGTGGGGAAAAAAGGACGCAAATTTCGTTTGGGTACAACGTCGCACGACCGTGCAATTGTCAGTTAAAGCAATGCAGTGCCGAATCGCAAAAAGGGCTCCGGTCCTAAAGCTGGAAATCCTTCCGGGGCTGAAGTGGTTAAATTACATCTCTGCAAGTGTAAAATCAAACCTAGCAAAAGATAAGTTCCTAATGTCAGATTTACTGAATCACGGTAACTGCAAAGTACAAAAGGTAATGCGGAGCAATGGTATTGGGTATAAAGTGCATTCAATCACTCACACAACAATATCCTGTCTGCTCGAATCTTAGCGGCATTATGAAACTAAAAGGTCAAATACTATTTTTAGAAGGCTTTTTACACAGTACATCATGTAAGAAAAATCTTTTATATGAAAACATAAACCGCTTTCATCCATAACATTAAAGATACACTGCTACCTGCCCATTTAGGGCACAGTCATTTTATCTCCCGATAGCCCACTTCCCTAGCAGGCTATACTCATATATCTGCACTCCCTCACCACCTCTCCGCTGCAGGAGTCCTCCTCGAGTAAGTTTTAGGCCTCATGCACACGTGACGTTTTTTGGCTGTTTTTACAGCTGCTGTTTTTAGCTGCAGACGTTTTTTCCTACAGTCAATAAACCCCCCATCATATTATCCTATGTGTTCATGCATACATAGGCTGTTATCAACTGTTTTTGGCTGGGACATTTTTGAGCTATAAAAAAAACCCCAAAACCAGTGGGTTCTGAGAGACGTTTTTCAGCTGTAAAAACGCTCAAACGCTCAAAAACGTGCAAAATTGCTGCTCACCACTGTGTTTGGAGGTTTTAAATCCATTGTGGGGGAAAAAAAATGCTATTGCTCAAAAACATGCAAAAATGTGTCTCACCAACGTTTTTGGATATTTTTGGTCCATGAAAAAAAAAGGAACATTACTGCTCAAAAACGCTAGTGTAAAACGCTAAGAGCTGAAAAACTCAATAGAAAGCTACTGACATTTTTAGAACATTTTTTTAACGTCCAGTGTGCATGAGGTCTTCAGGCTAGGTTCACACATATGCGGATTGGAGACCTTTTGAACTGCATCCAATTCGTATGACATGTGAAAGAACATTGCTTTCTATTGTGCCTGTCCAATGCAGAAGGAGTGCAGAGTAAAGCTGGGTTCACACCTATGCGAACTGAATGCGGCTTACACCACATCCAATTCGCAGGACACTTGAAAACATGTTGTTTTCAATGTGCCTGGTTACATATGTGCAGTGCATTCACACTCCGCATTGCACAGAAAGCGTGTGCGTTTTTTGTGCAGTGTGGTGCGAATTACAGCCCCATTTTGTTCAATGGGAGTGCATCTAATTCGAAGATGTGTTCCACATTGAACGGGAATCTTTCCCCCTCCTCACTGTTCCTCCCCCCCTCCCCGGCCAGCTGATGCAGTGTGAGAATAGATACAAGCCGCTGAACAGATCAGAGCTGGTATTCACACCACACTGGTGTGAATCCAGCCTCAGTGCCAATTGAAAAAGAGTCCTGTCAGTTTTCTGAGCAGTGCAGTTCCTGCTCAGGTGCGAATTCAGGCCCATTGACTTTTATGGGAATGCTTCTGAATCGCATTTGTCATTCAGTTGTGAATAGGATAAAATCCTGACCTGATCCTGATGTAAACCTGACCTGATAGTGATGCAATTCTGACTTGATCCTGATCAAAAACTGACCTGAAATGCTAAACAACTACTTTGTCAATTACTTCACAGCACTCCTGGTGCGAATTCCAGCCTGTTTGCTGCTGAGAATGAATGGAATTTGGCGGCTGCTGTCCGTTCTCACAGCACAGCAGCTCCCTGGGGAGGGACAGGGAGGTGGCGCGAGCAGGGAGAAAGATCCTGGTTCAGTGCGGAACATATCTGGGGGGCAGATGTGTTCCCATTGAACATAATAGGCTGGAAATTCGCACCACATTGCACAGAAAACGCACACATTTTCTGTGATTTGCGGAGTGAGAATGAACCGCACCTACGTGGACCTGCCACATTGAAAACGATATGTTTTCAAGTGTCATGCGAATTGAATGCGGGGTAAGCGTAGTTGCATAGGTGTGAACCAAGCCTTAATGTGAAAATGGAGCTTCAATTTGCACCACACGTGTGAACCAGTGTCAAATAGTGTTGACATCGCTGGTCCCCTCCTGATACGCACATAAACAAACGTCACAGAGTTTAGGCCTGGTAATTGGCTGCTCAGACCTGAGCACCATTAAATGGGGGAGTTAATGCACTTTTCCATAATGAAGGAATGGGCAAAGTGACAGTGTGTTTTTAAAGGGGCACTCCATTTTGAAGTTTTATCAAGCTAATCCCTGAATCCTAACTCCAGCTTGAGCAAAGATAAAGGAAGCAGCTTCAACACTGACAACACAGAATTACTGATCTAGCAATATGGCGCTGCTCCTCTTCGAAACTGAATTCAACCCATTTAACCAGGGCATTCAGAATCCACCATCCACCCTGGACTCACAGGAGAATTCTACAGCTATTCTCACTTCTGGAGGAAAATAAGGACCTGTGATGTCAACAGGCCTGACCTAAGACATCTGAAATAAAGTATACAAGTTTTTTTTTTAAGGCTGCAGTACTGCCTCTCTCTCTGTATGTTTGTTTAAGATGGTTCTAAAGGATATTTATATATACTGTATATATATATATATATATACAGTGGGTACGGAAAGTATTCAGACCCCCTTAAATTTTTCACTCTCTGTTATATTGCAGCCATTTGCTAAAATCATTTAAGTTCATTTTTTCCCTCATTAATGTGCACACAGCACCCCATATTGACAGAAAAACACAGAATTGTTGACATTTTTGCAGATTTATTAAAAAAGAACAACTGAAATATCACATGGTCCTAAGTATTCAGACCCTTTGCTGTGACACTCATATATTAAACTCAGGTGATGTCCATTTATTCTGATCATCCTTGAGATGGTTCTATACCTTCATTTGAGTCCAGCTGTGTTTGATTATACTGATTGGACTTGATTAGGAAAGCCACACACCTGTCTACATAAGACTTTACAGCTCACAGTGCATGTCAGAGCAAATGAGAATCATGAGGTCAAAGGAACCGCCTGAAGAGCTCAGAGACTGAATTGTGGCAAGGCACAGATCTGGCCATGGTTACAAAAAAATTCTTAAGGTTCCTAAGAGCACAGTGGCCTCCATAATCCTTAAATGGAAGACGTTTGGGAAGACCAGAACCCTTCCTAGAGCTGGCCGTCAAGCCAAACTGAGCTATCGGGAGAGAAGAGCCTTGGTGAGAGAGGTAAAGAAGAACCCAAAGATCACTGTGGCTGAGCTCCAGAGATGGAGTCGGGAGATGGGAGAAAGTTGTAGAAAGTCAACCATCACAGCAGCCCTCCACCAGTCGGGGCTTCATGGCAGAGTGGCCCGACGGAAGCCTCTCCTCAGTGCAAAACACATGAAAGCCCGCATGGAGTTTGCTAAAAAACACCCAAAGGACTCCAAGATGGTGAGAAATAAGATTCTCTGGTCTGATGAGACCAAGATAGAACTTTTTGGCCTTAATTCTAAGCGGTATGTGTGGAGAAAACCAGGCACTGCTCATCACCTGTCCAATACAGTCCTAACAGTGAAGCATGGTGGTGGCAGCATCATGCTGTGGGGGTGTTTTTCAGCTGCAGGGACAGGACGACTGGTTGCAATCGAGGGAAAGATGAATGCAGCCAAGTACAGGGATATCCTGGACGAAAACCTTCTCCAGAGTGCTCAGGACCTCAGACTGGGCCGAAGGTTTACCTTCCAACAAGACAATGACCCTAAGCACACAGCTAAAATAACGAAGGAGTGGCTTCACAACAACTCAGTGACTGTTCTTGAATGGCCCAGCCACAGCCCTGACCTAAACCCAATTGAGTATCTCTGGAGAGACCTAAAAATGGCTGTCCACCAACGTTTACCATACAACCTGACAGGACTGGAGAGGATCTGCAAGTAGGAATGGCAGAGGATCCCCAAATCCAGGTGTGAAAAACTTGTTGCATCTTTCCCAAAAAGACTCATGGCTGCATTAGATCAAAATGGTGCTTCTACTAAATACTGAGCAAAGGGTCTGAATACTTAGGACCAGTTTTTCTTTTTTAATAAATCTGCAAAAATTTCAACAATTCTGTGTTTTTCTGTCAATATGGGGTGCTGTGTGTACATTAATGAGGGAAAAAATGAACTTAAATGATTTTAGCAAATGGCTGCAATATAACAAAGAGTGAAAAATGTAAGGGGGTCTGAATACTTTCCGTACCCACTGTATATATATATATATATATATATATATATATATATATATACTGTATATATGTAAATATATTACAAATAAATGGGCATAATTTAAAATGATTGTAAAGGTGCATTTTTTTAAATTAAAATAATACGCATGTTATACTTACCTACTCTGTGCAGTGGTATTACACAGAGCGGTCCTTTACCACGCTGTCTGCTCCTTTTCTTCTCTGAGTGCCCCCCCCCCAGCAAGCCCTGTGCTAAGAAGGTACTTGTGGGGGTTCACTCCCAAGCTGGCTGCGTGCATCCACAGAAACACAGGGAGGCTTGGCCCTGCCTCCTGCTCCCTCCGCGCAGGATTTGACTGGCAGAAGCAGGAGCCAATGGCTCCCACTGCTGCCTGTGTGTCTTGTGAGAACAGGAAGAGAGAGCAGTGCTGCTGCAGATGGGTACAGAGCAAGTTTGATACAGGGCCGAGATAAGTATTTAGGGAGGGGTTGAGGAACGTAGTGGGACATTTTCTTACTTAATGCATGGAATGCATTAGGTCAAAAATGTTTCGACTTTGGAACCACTTTAACCACTTGCCGACCGCCGATCGGCGATTGACGGCGACAAAGTGGCTCGTTCCCGCAAATCGCCGTCATACGACGGCGGCTGCGGGAACGTGTATAGTGAGCGCGCGCGCGCCGCCGGAGGCGCGCCCGCGCGCTCACTATGTCCAGGGGGGGCCAGGGAGCGGGTGCGGCGGCTTCGATTGCCGCCGGCCACCCGCGATGCCCCCCCCCCCGGAGCGAATGAGCGGAGGTCCGTGTATGTAAACACGGACCTCCGCTCTGTGTGAGGGGGAAGGGCTGTGATCACAGCCTTCCTTTACGTGAAGGCTGTGATAACTTCCCTTCCCCTGTTAGGGCATCCCCCATACAGTTAGAACACGCCCAGGGAACATAGTTAACCCTTAGCGCGCCCCCTGCAGGTTA
>BLSH010268517.1:806186-845459 GCA_018402905.1 Glandirana rugosa
AATTTGCGTCCTTTTTTTCCCACAAATAGAGCTTTCTTTTGGTGGTATTTGATCACTGCTGCGTCATTTCTGATCGCCGCTATAAACAAAAGAAGAGCGACAATTTTGCACTTTTTTGGGACGATTGACATTTATACAGCGATCAGTGCTATAAAAATGCACTGATTACTGTGTAAATGCCATTGGCAGTGAAGGGGTTAACCTGCAGGGGGCGCTCTAAGGTTTAACTGTGTTCCCTGTGCGTGTTCTTACTGTATGGGGGCTGCCCTAGCTGGGGAAGGGAAGTGATCACACCTTCCATGTAGAGGAAGGCTGTGATCACAGCCCTTCCCCCTCTCACAGAACAGAGGTCCGTGTTTACTTACACGGACCTCCGTTCTTTCACTCCGGGGGGGCATCGCAGGTGGCCGGCGGAGATCGAATCTGCCGCACCCGCTCCCTGGCCCTCCCCGGACACAGTGAGCGCGCGAGCGCTCACCGTGCTCGATCTCGTTATCGAGCCACACTGTCGTCGTCAATTGCCGACCAGCCGTCGGCAAGTGGTTAAAAAAGTTTGAAATATCCAATAAGCTTTGTTCCACTTCATGATCGTGTCCCACTTGTTGATTCTTCGCAAAAAATTACAGTTTTACATCTTTATGTTTGAAGCCTGAAATGTGGCAAAAGGTCGCAAAGTTCAAGGGGGCCGAATACTTTCGCAAGGCACTGTATATATATACATATATACAGTTGCGCTCATAAGTTTACTTACCCTAGCAGAATTTATGATTTCTTTGCTATTTTTTGGAGAATATGAATGATAACACAAAAACATTTCTTTCACTCATGGTTAGTGTTTGGCTGTAGCCATTTATAATCAATAAACTGTGTTTACTCTTTTTAAATCATAATGACAACATAAACTACCCAAATGACCCTGATTAAAAGTTTACATACCCTGGTGATTTTGGCCTGATAACATGCACACAAGTTGACACAAAGAGGTTTGAATGACTATTATCCTCACCTGCGATCTGTTTGCTTGTAATTAGTGTGTGTATAAAAGGTCAATACGTTTCTGAACTCCTGACAAACCCTTGCATCTTTCATCCAGCGCTGCACTGACATTTCTGGATTCTGAGTCATGGGGAAAGCAAAAGAATTGTCAAAGGATCTGTGGGAAAAGGTAGTTGAACTGTATAAAACAGGAAAGGGATATAAAAAGATATCTAAGGACTCGAGAATGCCAATCAGCAGTATTCAAACTCTAATCAAGAAGTGGAAAATGAGGGGTTCTGTTGAGACCAAACCACGGTCAGGTAGACCAAATAAAATTTCAGCCACAATTGCCAGGAAAATTGTTTGGGTTGCAAAGAAAAACCCACAAATAACGTCAGGACTCTCTGAAAACATGTGATGTGGCTATTTCAAGATGCACAATAAGGAGACACTTGAAGAAAGATGGGCTGCATGGTTGAGTCACCAGAAAAAAGCCCTTACTACACAAATCCCACAAAGTATCCCTCTTACAATACGCCAAACAGCACAGAGACAAGCCTCAAACCTTCTAGTACAAAGTCATTTGGAGTGATGAGACCAAAATTGAGCTTTTTGGCCACAACCATAAATGCTACATTTAGAGAGGAGTCAACGGGCGGCACAGTGGTGTAGCGGATAGCACTTTCGCCTGGCAGCAAAAGGGTCACTGGTTCAAATCCCAACCACGACACTACCTGCCTGATTTTGCATGTTCTCCCTGTGCCTGCGTGGGTTTCCTCCAGGTACTCCGGTTTCCTCCCACATTCCAAATACATGCTGTAGGTAAATTAGATCCTGTCTAAATTGGCCCTAGTATATGTATGAATGTGAGTTAGGGAGGTTAGATTGTAAGCTCCTTGAGGGTAGGGATTGATGTGAATGCACAATGTATATGTAAAGCGCTGCGTTAATTGACAGCACTATATAAGTACCTGACATAAATAAATAACAAGGCCTGTGAAACACGGAGGTGGATCGCTGATGTTTTGGGGATTTGTGAGCTACATAGGCGCAGGAAATTTGGTCAAAATTGATGGCGAGATAAATTCAGTATGTTATAAAAAAAATACTGGAAGAACATTTGCATTCATCAGCCAGGAAGCTGCGCATGGGACGTACTTGGACATTCCAACATGACAATGATTCAACACACAAGGCCAAGTCAACCTGTCATTGGCTACAGCAGAATAAAGTGAAGGTTCTGGAGTGGCCATTTCAGTCTCCTGACCTAAATATCATTGAGCCACTCTGGGGAGATCTCAAATGTGCAGTTCATGCAAGACAGCCCAAGAATTTCCAGGAACTGGAGGCTTTTTGCCAAGAGGAATGGGCAGCTTTACCATCTGAGAAGATAAAGAGCCTCATCCACAAATACCACAAAATACTTCAAGCTGTCATTGATGTTAAAGGGGGCAATACACGGTATTAAGAACTGGGGTATGTAAACTTTTGATCAGGGTCATTTGGGTAGTTTATGTTGTCATTATGATTTAAAAAGAGCAAACAGAGTTGATTGATAATAAATGGCTTCAGCCAAACACTAATCATGAGTGAAAGAAAAGTTTTTGTGTTCTCATTCATATTCTCTAAAAAATAGCCAAGAAATCATAAATTCTGCCAGGGTATGTAAACTTATGAGCACAACTGTATAGATGTACACACATACATTATGTCACGAAAGTGAGTACACCCCTCACATTTTTGTAAATATGTTCTTATATCTTTTCATGTGACAACACTGAAGAAATGACACTTTGCTACAATGTAAAGTAGTGAGTGTACAGATTGTATAACAGTGTAAATTTACTGTCCCCTCAAAATAACTCAACACACAGCCATTAATGCCTAAACCGCTGGCAACAAAAGTGAGTACACCCATAAGTGAAAATGTCCAAAGTGTCAATATTTTGTGCTGCCACCATTATTTTCCTGCACTGCCTTATCCCTCTTGGGCATGGAGTTCACCAGAGCTTCACAGGTTGCCACTTCTCCATGACGACAACACGGAGCTGGTGGATGTTAGAGACCTTGTGCTCCTCCACCTTCTGTTTGAGGATGCCCCACAGATGCTCAATAGGGTTTAGATATGGAGACATGCTTGTCCAGTCCATCACCTTTACCCTCAGCTTATTTAGCAAGGCAGTGGTCGTCTTGGAGGTGTGTTTGGGACTTATGGTGGGAATACTGCCCTGCAGCCCAGTCTCCGAAGAGAGGGGATCATGCTCTGCTTCAGTGTGTCACAGTACATGTTGGCATTCCCTCAATGAAATGTAGCTCCCCAGTGTTGGCAGCACTCATAAAGCCCCAGACCATGACACTCCCACCACCATGCTTGACTGTAGGCAAGACACACTTGTTGTACTTTTCACATGGTTGCCGCCGCACATGCTTGACACCATCTGAACCAAATACGTTTATCTTGGTCTCATCAGACCACGGGACATGGTTCCAGTAATCCATGTCCTTAGTCTGCTTGTCTTCAGCAAACTGTTTTCAGGCTTTCTTGTGCATCATCTTTAGAAGAGGCTTCCTTCTGGGACGACTGCCATGCAGACCAATTAGATGCAGTGTGCGGCGTGCGCTCTGAGAACTGACAGGCTGACTGCCCACCCCTTCAACCTCTCTGCAGCAATGCTGGCAGCACTTATACGTCTATTTCCCAAAGACGACCTGTGGATATGACGCTGAGCACATGTACTCAACTTCTTTGGTCAACCATGGCGAGGCCTGTTCTGAGTGGAACCTGTCCTGTTAAACCGCTGTATGGTCTTGGCCACTGTGCTACAGCTCAGTTTCAGGGTCTTGGCAACCTTCTTATAGCCTAGGCCATCTTTATGTAGAGCAACAATTCTTTTTTTCAGATCCTTAGAGTTCTTACTATGAGGTGCCATGTTGAACTTCCAGTGACCAGTATGAGGGAGGGAGCGATAACACCAAATTTAACACACCTGCTCCCCATTCACACCTGAGACCCTGTAACACTAACGAGTCACATGACACCGGGGAGGGAAAATGGCTAATTGGGCCCAATTTGGACATTTTCACTTAGGGACATACTCACTTTTATTGCCAGCGGTTTAGACATTAATGGCTGTGTGTTGAGTTATTTTGAGGGGACAGTAAATGTACACTGTTATACAAGCTGTACACACACTACTTTACATTGTAGCAAAGTGTCATTCCTTCAGTGATGTCACATGAAAAGATATAATAAAATATTTGCAAAAATATGAGGGGATGTACTCACTTTTACACTTCTACTGTACATATATACACATTATAAATACCTTGTTTTCTTTTTGATAGCATTATTTTGATCACATAACCTCTATTCTCAGCTGCAGAAGGGGCTTGGATTGAAGAGGTGGGGGTGGAGAAACAGCGGGTCACTGATCTTCACAGTGAATTGCTATGCAAGGGGACGTGTCAGCACAAGTCTGAACATTGGAGGATAGGCAGGCTGTTCCTCCATCACAGCCAGACAACTGACCATGCTGGGATGGAGGTGTTCTCATGCCTAGCATGGTCAGTTTGAAATAGGAAAGCAGAGGTACTGGCAGGAACACCAGTTGATAGGGAGAGCAGCACATAATGCAGTGCAATCCTCTGACCATATACAAAATAAGTCAAGAGGATTGCCGCATATATAATTTATTGAACTGAATGTTCATACATAGTATACATAGCAAAAAGCATTCCATGATTACCGTTTTGGGCTTACAAGCTCACGCCCCTTCGTCAGATGCGAACACATATAACTCTCTAAGCACAGACATATCAATTTAAACATTTTTAAAGAATACATTTTGAGTCAATTATATCATTACCCATTAATTAAAGAAGTTAAAGTCCTTCTTTTGATTCTTTTTAATAGTATAGAAATGGTTAACAGAACAGTTGCCCTCCCGACATTTCACTAAAAGCTTCCAATTATCAGCCTGTCAGAGAAATATATACACAGATATATCACAACTTAATAATTATATAAAATTCCATGTGATTGTTTTAAAATGATCATATACACATCCCTTAACCATATAATGGGGTCACGAAAAATATATTGCTATATCCCCACCAAAAATGAATTGTATAAACAAATATAGATCTAAATCTGTATTCAGTCCTCCGGGGTGGATGGTATCCAAAAAAATGAATCCAATACGCTTCCCGTTTCCTCAATTGTAACTCACTGTTACCCCCTCTTCTATTTTTGTTTATCCCTTCTATCACCTTGTATTTTAATTGAGAAACAGCATGTTGTTTTTCCATGAAGTGTCTTGCCAATGCAACGGAACCACTTTACCTCTGATTGAATATTTATACCTTGCTATATGGTCTTTCACCTTTTGAGTGGTTTCACCCACATAGAGGAAACCACAAGGGCATTTTATCGCATAAATCACATATGACGATTGGCATGTATAATAGCCTTTAACCGCTTGCTGACGGCTGATCGGCAAATGACGGCAACAAAGTGGCTCTGTAACGCGAATCGCCGTCATACGACGGCGGCCGCGAGATCGAGCCTAGTGAGCGCGCGCGCGCCACCAGAGGCGCTCCCGCGCGCTCACTGTGTTCAGGGAGGGCCAGGGAGCGGGTGAGGCGGAGTCGATCTCCGCCGGCCACCCGCGATGCTCCCCCCCGGAGTGAAAGAACGGAGGTCCGTGTAAGTAAACACGGACCTCCGTTCTGTGAAGGGGGAAGGGCTGTGATCACAGCCTTCCTGTACATGGAGGCTGTGACCACTTCCCTTCTCCTGTTAGGGCAGTCCCCACACAGTTAGAACACGTCCAGGGAACACAGATAACCCTTAGAGCGCCCCCTGCAGGTTAACCCCTTCACTGCCAATGGCATTTACACAGTAATCAGTGCATTTTTATAGCACTGATCGCTGTATAAATGCCAATGGTCCCAAAAAAGTGTCAAAATGGTCCGACATGTCCGCTGAAATATCGCAGTACCGCTAAAAATCGCAGATCGCTGCCATTATTAGTAAAAAATAAAAAAAAATAAAAAAACCCCAAAAATGAATTCTCATCACCCGTAAACGCGACCACTTTTGCGCAAACCAATCAATAAACGCTGACTGCGATTTTTTTTATCACAAATATGAGGAAGAATATAAATCGGCCAAAAACGGTGAAAAAAAATGTTTTTTTATATTTTTTTTTTGGATTTGCATTTTAGCAAAAAGTAAGAAATTTGGGGTTTTTTGCAAAATTGTCGCTCTTCTTTTGTTTATAGCGGCGATCAGAAATGACGCAGAGGTGATCAAATACCACCAAAAGAAAGCTCTATTTGTGGGAAAAAAAGGACGCAAATTTCGTTTGGGTACAACGTCGCACGACCGCACAATTGTCAGTTAAAGCGACGCAGCGCCGAATCGCAAAAGGGGCTCCGGTCCTAAAGCTGGAAATCCTTCCGGGGCTGAAGTGGTTAATCCGAATATCATATCCTCTTTGTGGGTGAGATACATTTCCCCATAATCATAGAGTAGCACTGTATACAGGATAAATATGGATATGATCTTGTGTTTCATGCTACTAAAAATGTGGTGATCGAGTTATGGGGACTATATTGGTCAGACTTGACCAATCTATGTCTTAATGTATTACCCCTTGTATATGAGGACAGGGGGGTCATTTGAAATTCAGTTAAACTTGGATAATTTCCCCCCAATATACCCCAATGTTGTTTGATGATATTATAAATACCAAAAGAAAAAGGATGAAATTTGGATACAAATGGAATCCTTTTAGTATTTCTGATGGACTTCCTATTATCAGATAAGTGTATACATTCTCTCTTAATCAATGTTGATGGATAACATCTCTTAGCGAGTCTAGCCTCCATTTCGTCTAATCTTTCCTCACAACACAGTGGATTATTTAACATTCTTTTTACACAAGTCAGTTGGCTCTTAGGTATAGATTTGAAAACCCCTTGGGGATGAAAGCTACTAAAATGTAACAATTGGTCACAATCTGTTGTTTTGACATACAAATCACTATCAATGTTAGTACCATTTATCTTCAACAATGTATCCAAATATGGAATTTCTGTATAAATTTCAAACTCGGTACCAGATAATCCAAATATTAGTCAAACAATAAAAGGGTTCCAATGTTGACACCCCCCCCCCCCCCCACACCGCAAACACATCATCTATAAATCTGCACCACCCTGGCAGTATTCAACAAAAAGTGCATTATCATAAATAAATGAAGTTTCAATCATATTCATGGACGAGTTTGCATATAGGGGTGTGACATTGCAACCCATCTCTGCCCCTTTTAATTTCAGATAATGTATATCCTTGAAAATAAAATAATTTTCCTCAAGGACAATCTTTAATAGTCCTAGGAGAAATTAAATCTGTTTATTCTCATATTGATGGGATTGTAATTAAAGCCACAGGCAGGCTTCTATGCCTAATTTGTTGGGAATAACAGTATAGAGACTGGATACATCCCATGTGATGAGGAATGAGCCAGGTACAATATTAATTTCTTGCACTTTGTCCAAAAAGTCACTAGTATTTCATGTATATGACCTAGTATTTATCACTAATGTAGCGAGGCACCTATCCAGAAACGGTTCTAATGGTGTTGTAACTGACTCCATACCTGACGCTATGGGGTGTCCTGGTGGATTTATGGGGTCCTTGTGTATTTTTGGCAATATGTACATCACAGGTGTAATAGAGTAATCACAGGGTAAACATTTCTGAGTGTCATCAACTATTAATTTCAAGAAGGACTTGAAATAGTTTAATTGACGATTAATGATATAATTGACTCCAAATGTGTTCTTTGAAAATGTTTAAATTGATATGTCTGTGCTTAGAGAGTTAGATGTGTTCCGATCTGATGAAGGGTGTGAGCTTGTAAGCCCGAAACGGTAATCATGGAATGCTTTTGCTATGTATACTATTTATGAACATTCAGTTTAATACATTTTATGTGCAGCAATCCTCTTGACTTATTATATATATATTTATATTTATATATATATATATATATATATACACTGTGTAAATAGTATATGGTACAGAATGAACCACATTTAAGCTAATAAAGCAGGCACTTCATGTACGTCGGAAGTAATGAATAAGCCCTTTGATGTGTTTGTGTGTATATTTGACCTTGAGCTATTAGATCCTCTAAACAACATTATATTTTTCCACAAAGCAGCAAAGAATAGATAGGGAATGTGTGGGAAACTGTCTAGAAATATTCACATGCAATATTTCATATTTACCTAACTAAAGACAACACTTTATTTTTTATATCAAAATGTTTTAGTATTGAGCATAATAAAGAGAAAACACAATACATTCTGAATGTATACATTTGAATATACAGATGTAAAATATCTGTAGACTGTATCATAGCTAAATAGAAACCACACCAGCATAAATAGACAGAGTTCTGTATTCTTTTTTGTTCATCGAATGCATCATGTTTGCTTATTTTCATTGCTTTTCCATCCACACCTGTACTTCAAAATTGCTTGTTCATGTCTTACAATAAATTAATACCGTGATATCTGATAAATGACAAAGAGTATGATTTACACTACTTCTCAATTTATCCTGCCACTATAGTGATCTGAAAAGGACTATCTATGTCTATCATTATCTTGTTGATAATATTGATTTCCTGCAATCAGCATTCAGACCATTTCTACTTTAAACCGCATAACACAAACCATAATAGTTGATCTGCTTTATCTTTTATCACTTTATACATTTTTTACAGTCTTACTATTATAGCTTCTGTCAGTTTAATCAACCAGAAAGTATGCTTGTATTGAGCCAGTAAGGCTTAATCTATCAGCGGTAATCAGATTTTTCTTTCAGCCATGCCAACATGCAGGGGTGATTACCGTTAGCACTCCAAATGCCTGTAGAGTTTCTGAATTAGTAATGTTTCACAGCATGTGACTGTTCTTGCTAGAAATACAATATCACCTATTTAGTACACTGCACAATGAGCCACATTGATTCTTTTGTAGAGGTCATTTGGTGTTTTCTATCACTGGTTAATAAAATCTGACTCTGTATGTCGCAGTGTGAGATCATTACACCTAATATTGTCACTATTGCATTTGTTTTTCAGAATATCAAGACATTATTAAAGTTGTATTTATTTGTGTGGAAATCAACATAAGGGGGGGTACTAAAACTGGTGCACATAGAATCTGGTTCAGCTGTGCTTTTAACTTCATCTTATTCAATTAAACATTGAGAATAAAACCTAGAAGCTGATTGGTTACTATGTACAGCTGCACCAGTTCTAGTAAATCGTCCCCAAGGAGTTAAAACCAGTTATGTGACGGAGAAGAGGAAAATCAAATCTGCAATTTTCACTTCAAGAAAAACGACAGCACAAATGTAACATTTGTTTTATTTTTAATTTTTTTTAAGGGTTTTATAGTTGGGGGGGGTTGCAGTCATATCAGTTGTTATGGCTGTATGCAGCTTGATTGGGTAGAGTCCCCATCACTTTTTGTATGGCCATGGCCATGGGAAAGTTTAATGGGCTGAGTTGCTAAAGAAGATAAGAAGAATTAATTGTGTGTCAATTATCCAATCATGTGCAGGGGGACAGGTAAACAGGACTTTTCTTTTCAAATAGTTGGATCATTAAATAAGTGAATATTCATACAACCTATTGTGTGAAGATTCTTCACTTAAAGCATATCTTCACACACTCCCCCCTCCTTTTTTAAACCCTTGCTTACAATTGATGCCTTTTGCACAATTCAGATTCTCATCCACCCAGTGGATCCAGCACTGTCCTGTTGAGATCCTCTTCTCTTCTGTCACCACTTGGTCCCACCAAGTTTTTGCCTGATGTCATTGAGAACCTGCTGGTTCTTCCGGATTCAGCCAGCATACCTCCTGATGGCACGCCATTAGGCCTGCCCCTCCTCCTTTAATGAATGAAAGGCTAGCCCTCCTGGGATAAGTGACATGCATATCCCAGGAGGGAAAGGTAGCATAGTGCACATCTTTTACCTAGGCGAGTCACATAAAAGGGGGCCAGGACTGAAGACTGGAATACTTAGTCTAACAAGTAGCTCTTTGATCGTGCTCTTCCTACAAATACAGAATATCAAACTCAAAAAATTGATTATGACAGTGTTAATGACAAAATCTATCCAAAAATTACAAACAGAGATAGTGCATACAAATGTTAAAATATGCATGAGATACACATCAATGTACATTTATGATAATCCAGTGCATATGGGACTCGTACCTCATACCTCATACCTGTGGAAGCTACAATAAATGTAAACACAACATTTTTCATATATTCAAAGAACCATATAATAAGCCTGTGCCAATTCAAACAAACAAAATATATATAACATGCAAAATATATGTATATTAAGGTGCCAAGTCCATGAGGATATATCTAAACAGTATATAAGGCAAATGCTACTCCACATGATCCAACCACCTTGAACACACTCAGCCTCTTACCAGAAGATGTTGATCTCTGTTGACATCAGAGATCAAAAAAGTGTGTATGCCTTTAAAACCCACCTATGGGAGCCAATGTGGACCTCTGGAACTTCAGCCATCCAGACGACAAGAATTTAATAGAACAACATATGTGAGATAGTCAACCTCAGAAAACAACCAGGGGATCCAACATAGCGTTACACCGCCACACAGGTTTTATTTCACAACAGTACAATAGGCTTACACTTACATAATCCAGGAGACATAATTGCACAAAGTAAAAACCCCCACACCACTCACTCTCTGTGGGTGTAATGACATCACCAGCTAGGCCACGCCTGACATGTTTCGCTACCAATGAGCGTCCTCAGGGGAATGGAGCATGAGGATGCTCATTCTGTTTGTGGGACGTGCACTTGCACAATCAAATAGCTATTTGTTGGTTTAAGTATTCCAACTATCAGTTTGCCGCAAAACATTTTCTCATTACATTATTATTTAAGAATGTTCCCTATTTATTTTACCTTTCATATTAGCAATCAAATAATTCTTAAATAAGAATGCTCAAAACCCACAATCTGGTTAAAACCCCTAACAGTTTTTTTATTTTATTTATTTATTTACTTTGTTGTCTGTGCCCCCTTAATTCCTACTTACAATGGGAAGTGAGTGTAAATCTTTCCAAAGCACTAATAAATCCACTAGTAGGCAGTTGTTTCAAGGGTTTTAAAAAACAAACATCTATACTCACCTCCATACTGTGGCATCAGTTTAATGTTGCAGCTGTCCCCCACCAGCTCTAAGCCCAAGAAATTAGTGATCACATAACTGCTGATCTCTGAGTTCTTGGTTTTCTCGAAGCAGAGATCAGTGACTGTCAGTCACCATTCTCTGCTCTGCCCCTCCAGTGTTTACTGCAGTGTTAGGCTGGGGAGGGGCTGGGAGCAGCTGGCTCAGACTCTCAGTGGCGCAACATTATGGCTGGGATCTCTGTGATAGTTGATAGCAGGCTTTAGTCATAAAAGTCTGACCCAATCATACTGTGCTAAATTAAAAAAATAAACATTTTGGCTACAGACCTTTGCTGTGCCTCTACTAGAACTAGGCTTCCAGGAATGGGGGAGTGTGCCACCTCCACATATGACAGTGCTTTAGCAGCCAGTCACCAGGCTCATACGTTGACACACATACGTAGGGGCAGTGATGTCAGCAGACATTGTCACATTGGCCTGAATGTCCAAAGTGACACTGGGGTATATTTACTAAAACTGGAACACTCAGAATCTGGTGCAGCTGTACATGGTAGCCAATAAGCTCTTAACTTCAGCTTGTTCAATTAAGCTTTTGACAATAAAACCTGGAAGCTGATTGGTTTCTATGCAGAGCTGCACCAGATTTTGCCCTCTCCAGTTTTAGTAAATAACCCCCACTATCTCTTTAGCTTTCCTGGTTTCATCTGACTTTAACCATAGTCTTAAAATGTAGTGGTGATGGCACCAAAACTAAGATAGCAAACTTGGACCAAAAACCATATCAAACCGTAAACCATATATCATTTTAAAGATTCTTAAGCCTCGTACACACGAGCCAATTGTCGTACGACCGCACGTCCAACTTTTGTCCAAATTGGCTGTTGGCGGTTTTGTCTAGTGTACTGACTGTAGTCAAGTAATCGGCCAACAAAGCCAAACGTAGTGACGTGTTACGAGCATATAATGAGGAAGTTCAGGTGAATGTGATTTGTGAATTAGGAAAACAGATTTACACCACCGAACATTTCCTGGATTCTGAGCATGCGTGTTTGCACTTCCAACTTTTTGTTGGCTAACTTCTGTACACACGAGCCAACAACCGGCCAACGCCTTGTTGGCCAACAAAAGTTTTCTAGTCTTGTCAGCCAACTTCTATTGGACGACAATTGGAAAACCTGTGTCGAATTGTGCGTACTAACGGTCGGATTAACGGCCAACAGGCTGTTGGACGACCGTTGTTGGCCGATAATTGGACCCCGTGTAATGAGCAAAAGTCTCTATGAGCGGGTGCTGCCGGAGTGAAATCCAAAGGAGACTGGATGGAGGGAAACCAAACAAATTGTCCCCAGTGCAAGCACAACTGTTAGATGGAACCAGTCTGTGAATAATTATTCTGCCACAAATTCGATTAGGTCTTGCTTACTGCCTCATCTAGACATGGCATTGGAGCTTTTTACATGATATTACATGACACTACCTTTCATCAGATACAGTTGGACTGTTTGTTGGTACCATTCATGGTCCACACCAGACACTGGAGGGTCATGCCTAACTGATTTGGTGGCAGAAAAATTAATCTCAGACTGGTTCCATCTAACAGTTGTGTTTGTGCTGGGGACAATTTGTTTGGTTAACCATAGTCATACATCGTTCAGGACCCTGTATATGCCTTAGTCCATCACATCCTTTTTACTGATCTACACTCTACTCATATATATCATGTGAGGCTTAGCTTCAATTTCAGTGCATGAAGCATAGCATTATATTTTAACCACATACATACTGTATATCCATTTTGCTAGCAGCTCAATACAAGCTGTCAATTACATCATTTTCATTTAGCAATCAGAGGTGAAGTGTGGGCTAATTACACACACAGGCTCACATAATAGCACATTGTTCATTTGGGTTACATCTTTTCTTTGTGGCAGCTTGTTTGCTCCGTAGACATAATTCAATCCACAATAATGACTGTATGCTGCTCTGAATGTTCGGCTAGTGTATATGAAGTTTAGTGAGACCTCCACACTGCAAAGGGGTGACTATGTCTTCAGTATATATTGTTTGAAAAATTATAATGCCATTAAAGCCAATTACAGTTTACTTTACAAATACACCATTGAAATTGTGATTAAACACATCATGTGTTCTTAACAAGGCAATGCAAAATGCTGTCAAATTTTCAGTTTAAATAGTTTTGATTGACGGTTTTCAGATGCAATATAATGAATGAGTCATAATATAATAAAAATAGCCACAACAACCAGGAATTAAACATTTCAGGGTTATAATCTGATATTGGATACAAAAGACAATCTCACAGTGGCACTCTCAGCTTCGAGCACTCTTCTTTTTTATTCCACAGCAAAAAGAGCATGTTTAAAAACAGCTAAAATCCACATGGACAAGTTTGATATATATTTTTTTTACCGATCCTTGACAGAACCCATGTCCAGATTTTTGGATTTTGCATTAAGGCCATATTTAGAACAGTCAATTACATATTTTAAGTCCTTTAATTGCAAATGTGTAAATAAGATCTCATGGGGTCCAAGCTGACTTTGGTGATAAAGAAATACATTTTCTTGCTCTGAAAATAAAGTGAAAATGGTCAGTAGCATTGGTTTAAAGAAAAGAACATTGCTTCTAATAGTCTTTTCCACCTTGAAATGTCAGGTATAGAAAGCCATTACTTATTGCAGAGTTTGTTAGGTTACGGTGCAGTAATATGTGATTGTTTGCAACAAGCAACAGAATTAAGTATTAGATTAATAGGATGGAAATATGCATAAAAAATATAGAAAATGCAAAAATAAAAGTCTTGGATGTAAAAGAGAAGATCTGAGTAGGAAGAAAACAGATCCGACAGCTAACAAACTGCTTTGCTTCTTATTTAAAAATTTCTCAATGGTTGATAGAATTAGGCAGGTAATTAGAAATAATGGTATACTGTACAGCAGGATAAAAGCTACGAGATAAAGTAATGGAATAACCCATAGTGACATGTAGGAAATTTAAAACAATCAAGGATCGAGTTGTTAGAAGCAAGCATAAACAAAGGAAAAATGTACAGTAAAAGCAAATTGGTTGTCAGATTTATGTCCATTGGGTAAGTATCCACGTGGACAATTAATTTTTGCCCTATATAATTAAAAATAAGAGGACAAAATTGTAAGGATATTTTCACTGTGCAAAAGAACTGATTGCCTGTCTGCATGCCCTTCAGCAGTGGGGAAGGGGGAGGGTGGATGGCTGTAAAGTTCCTCTAAAAATGATTTTTGCCTTCCCAAAGTACCAGTGCCTGATGCTGATAGGTGCCATTCTATTTTGCAACTCTGGAGCCTAGAGGACCCATAGAGGGCAATAAAGTAGTTACCCCCTTGCAGGTGAACTGGTTTCTAATACTCCTAACTAGTTCAAGTAAAAAAATAATGAAAAAAACAAACAGACACCAGAGGGATGAGTACCCCTTTTATTAGATGATACCATCTCCTAGCACCGCCTCAATGCTGAAGGGCATGCGGGCTGGCTGCATGCTCATAGCTCTTGTGCTATGGGGTATCAGCCTGCATGCCTTGTGTCCTGGGTTGGTTAGATCTAGGAGGAGAAGGTCATGCTGTTTTTTTTTTATTTAAAAATAAATAAATAAAAAGACATCTACCTTTCTAGTGGTAAAACTTTGTATACAATTATTTTCAACTGGATCTTAGCAAGGTCCACTGATTTGCTCCTGGCCCTCTCCCCCTGAAAACATTTTTGCCTAACTGTATTTGAAAATACAGCTGAAAGAATAAAGTTAGAATTTATGCTTACCCTACCCTCGTTCATGTGCCCTCCTCTGAGATCCTGGGTAATACAGAACAGTCCATCATCTTGCAAGAAAACACTTTGGACTGGAGTTGTCTTCTCATAGGACTTGGGGTTCCTTATAATTTCCCAGGAAGTTAAAGTGGATGTAAACCTGATTCATGAAATTTGACCTATGCACATACTGTACATCTGTAGTGTTTACTTATCTCTCTCCAAAGCCCTGAGTCCCGTGTCTTTCTCCTATTTCATTCCTCTGTTATCAGCATGATAACTTCTGACAGGATCTCCTAGACGGAAGATAAAGGCAGCTGAAAATTTGTGTTGTGGGAGGTTGCTATAAATAGATTAGCAGAGAGCTAATCTTGTCACAGCACAGCTCTGAAAGTATCTTTTTTTTCTACGTGGAGTGGGGGTGCGTGCCTTTCCTCCAATCAGCTGTCTCCCAGTGTAAGCCAAGACTACACTCCTATTGCTGAATGAGGAAATGACAATTCTAACACCTTGTAAGAATTATAAAGGATATACAGTATATAGCTGGAGACAGCAATTATACATGTAAAGCTTATGTAGGCTGTTTACTTCACTGGGTATATGTGAGGGTTTACATCCACTTTAAATTTATAGTCAGATTTTTTTTCTAATCACGTTTGTAAGTACTATTAGGCAGTGATTTTTATAGTAGGATAACTGGACATAATTAGCAGACCTTGCATTTTTCACCACATTCCAGAACTATTGTTGGCAGAGTTGCCTGCAGGCTACATAAAACTGTATCTTGATGCTACACATGTGAGATTCACTGGCTGTGCACAAGTAGCTGTATTTTAGTTCACCTAATGCACATTTGCTCTTTTGTAAATAGGTTGAATTTGACTTTGGAATGTGGGGAAAATCCTGTTGAATTTCACTCGGGCACGTATCTAGTAATTTTTCATTGTGCAAATCATGAATAAATATACCCCTTAAAGCAGGCCTTGTACTAAAATGTAAGCTCTGTATATGTGGTTATCCCCTACTCTTGTTAAAGGATTTTTATAGTCACAGTGTACACTTTCATTTTATAACATCAACATTGTAATGCCAATGCAACCAACAGTTATTTTTGACAATTCAATGAAACCTTTCTTGAAAAAACCTGCATGCTTTGCTGCTTCTCCCCTCCTGTTTACTTTAAACTTCTAAGGACTACATATCCCATGGTATCTTGCTGCCTGTAAGCAGTAATTCCTGTACTGACTCCACCTCCGGAAACTTCTCAACTTATCTGTAGTTTAGAAGACAGGCTCTTTGAATTCTGTGACACAACAGTGTCTACTCACAGGGCATTGTGAATATGTGTCACTGAATTCAAAGAAGTAAATGAGTAAATGAATGAAGTTCATTCAGATAAATTGGAGTAGGCTAGAAATAATTGAAATACAATGTAGAAAAGAATATATGATTTTAAAATTTGACCAAAGATACATTATAAAAAAAAAACACTGCATTGAAGTGGTTATACCGGGATCATGACTGCAGCCATGATCCCAGTATCAAAATTTGCATCCGGTGATGGACTTTCCTGTAGATTTGAGCAGCTCTACAGATGCTTTTGAGGGCAGAGGAGAAATCTCTAGTCTAATAGACCCCAGATCTCTCAGTAAAGAGTACCTGTAACTGTCCATGCTATCACAAGAGTCGTTGTTCAAGTTGATTAAAAAAAATTTAAGGAACAGTGTAAAAAAAACAAAAAAAAAAAGTGATAGTACCACACTTGTGAGGTATTGGCACACATTGCAGAGCTAGAGCAATAAGATCTCCTGCGTAATTTTCATCTGATTACCTGCATAGGTTTTTAGAGCGTTGTCTATGGATATTGTACCGTAGTTTGTTGCCATTCAATGTGTGTGCGCAATTTTAAAGTGTGACATGTTAGGTATATATTTACTCAGTGTTACATCATCGTTTGTATTGTACCAAAAGATTGAGTATTATATTGTGTTTGTGTGCACTAGAATTTATTGAACTGTATTTTTTCCTGAAAATGTTTTTTTCTTTACCACTTGCCACCCAAGCCAATTATGGCACTTTTGTTCTACTTGGCTTGTCTAGAATTATTGCTCTTGCTCTAGCAATACCTCACATGTGTGGTTTGATCACCGTTTACATATGCGGGTGTGACCTAGGTTTATGTTCGCTTCTGCATTTTTATTGTTTATTTTTATTTTTTTTTTTACACTTTCCCTTTCATTTTTTATTTTTTGATCACTTTTATTCCTATTACAAGGAATGTGAACATCCCTTGTAATAGGAATAGAGCATGACAGGTCCCCTTTATGGAGAGATCTCTGGTCCAAATTTCCCCAGATTTCTCCTCTATGCTGGTAAACCTGAGGTCTTACGCTTTCCAGCTAACAGCTAAAAAAATGGCAGTGTTTACATCTGGCGGTGCCATCGCTTCCGGCCTCCGAGGGTCATAGAGATGGCCAGGGACCATCATGACCACAGCCAGCACTATGGTAAACCGCAGGCGGATTCATTCTCTGGCTCCCCAATCACACAGGCGAGCTCAGAGAAGCACTGGAGGGCGGCGGGAGGGCGGGGGGGGGGGGGGACATCCCCTCCCATCGACTGTAAAAGCAATTAAGCAGCTAAACAGCCGCTTTGATGGCTTTTACATTGCTGGAATTCACCTGCTGAAAAAAAAGATATCTGAATGATGCCTGTAGCTGCAGAAGTGGTTAAAAATGGCTGCACAAATATTGTGCAACATAAAAAATTGCAGCAGCAACCACTTTATTCCCCAGGACCTCTGCTTTCAAAATATAAATATAATGTTTGGGAGTTCTAAGTGATTTCCTAGCAAATAAATACAGATTTTAACATGCAAAAAATTTCAGAATTGGCCCAGGTGATAAGTGGTTAAGAGTGGACCAATGCAGGTGCATAAAATTAATCACATGACCCTTTTTGTGGTATACATCACCCAGTTAAACCTGGTAACAAATCTTAGGGGAAATATGTATACAAAATGTCTTTAATGCTTCATTAACGTGTTACTAAACCCACACCAGTAAAATCAGTCTGTATATGCAGTAAAGCATGCTTGTTATACTCACTGTGGAACCTAAGGGGTTAATCCTCCATATTGTGTAAAAAGGCTGTTTGATCCTGACTTTCCTGATCCTCCCCTTCTTCCAATGTCCCCAATTTATCTCCTGATAGTACAGAGCCTTGGGGGCACTCTGCACATACTCAGTTTGGTGTGTATTGCTAGAAAGTTTTTTTTTTTCTTATGCGAATGCATTTGATCAGCACAAGGCCATTCATTAAAACATAAGCATACATATGTTACCAAATATCTAAAATATCCGCATTAACCTCTATAAATGCATCCTCTGTACAAATATAAAAATGAGCATTGATTTGTATGTACATGTTAAAATGCTAGTTGAATATTATAAAGTGAGACCTGTTCATCAAGGAATAAAGGTAAAGGCAAATGTAGTTTTGTTCCCTTTAGATCAGGGGTAGACCACCTTAATAAGATAGAGATCTATCTGAACAACATGGAAAAAGGTCAAAGATCACTGGGCACAGTGTTGCCTCCTCACACCTGACTTAAACCTCTAATTGCCGTATTACCGTGTTGCAATTGCATGCATTGCACAGCAATCATGGGTTTAAATCACGTGGTGATGAGGCAACATATCACCTCCTCACCACCTGTCAATCACACTCGGATTGGTTTTAAGAGGAGGAGGAGCAGTGCCTGCTGCACTTGTGAATGAGCCCTTAGTTGCAGATGGCAGCGGCACCCTTAGGGCTCTTTCACACGTTAATTGGGGGAAGGGGGGTAAAACCCTGTGGTTAAGTCGCGGTTTTACCTCCCCCAATGCCCATTCCCTTTAGCTTCTGAGGCAGCAGCCAAAGGTGTACAAATGCCACAGCTGGAATTAACCCCCCTGTTGCTTTTGTTGGGTGCTACGGCCTGCCAATTGCGACCCATTCAAGTAAATGGGGCCAGTCTGCAAATGCATGTTTATGCAGGGTCCAAGGGGTTAAAGCAGGTGGTGAGAAACAACACAATGCTGCCTGCTTTAATCCCCTGTTTGCTGTACTGCACAAGGTTGCAGGGCACTTGCAGAGTGGCCTCATTCACTTGAATGGGTCATGCTCGGCAGGTACTACACCCACCAACCATGGCAGGGGGTATAACTCCTGCTCCGGCTGCACCATGTGTACACCCCTGACAGCTAAAGGGGGTGCAGTTGGGTCAGGGTTGGTAAAACACGTCTTAACTATGTGATTTTATTCCCCCCCCCCCCCAAACTACAAATCTAAATGAACCCTTACGGTTCTAAGCCCCCTATAAGGCTGCTTTCACACAAATGTGCTGCGGTTTACCTGCACCTTGGGTGCAGCGCAGTGCAGCTGCGACTTTCCTGGGCTAGCTGTGCTTTCCCATAGACTTGTATCATATCCTGCAGGTGTGGTGCAACTCCTGCATTCAAAAAGTGCACCAAACCTGCAGGATATAATTGAAGTCTAAGGCTAAATGCAGCAAACCCACAGGACAGCTGCAGGTACACTGCAGTGTGGGTAAACAGCAGTGCATCAGTGTAAAAGCAGCTCTATACTATTGTGCCCAATGTATTTACAGGTCCGCCTAAATGAGCACATAGGGAATATTAAAAGAGGCTTCCCGAACCACAGTGTGTCTAAACATTATGACCTGTGTCACCACAGGAATCCTAAGGATACACTATTTATGGCCATTGATAAGCTAAATCCTGACTGGAGAGGCTGCAATACAATAAGAGAAATCTCACGTATGAAAGGAAAATGGATTTACCATTTGAAATGCTATTCCCCATTCGGCTTGAATGTCGAATGGGATGTGAATTGTTTTATTAACCCCTTCCTTACCGGGCACTTAAACCCCCCTCCTGCCCAGACCAATTTTTGGCTTTCAGCACTGTCGCATTTTGAATGACAATTGCGCGGTCGTGCGACGTTGTACCCAAATAAAATTTGCGTCCTTTTTTTCCCACAAATAGAGCTTTCTTTTGGTGGTATTTGATCCCCTCTGCGCCATTTCTGATCGCCGCTATAAACAAAAAATGAGCGACAATTTTGCAAAAAAGAACAATATTTTTTACTTTTTGCTAAAGTACAAATCCATTAAAAAAATTATTCATCAGTTTTGGCCGATATATATTCTTCTACATATATTTGGTAAAAAAAAAAAATCGCAATCGGCGTATATTGATTGGTTTGCGCAAAAGTTATCGCGTCTACAAACTGGGAATTGATTTATGGCGTTTTTATTATTTTTTTTTTTTTACTAGTAATGGCGGCGATCTGCGATTTTTATTGGGACTGCCATATCGGGGCGGAAATGTCGGACATTTTTTACACATTTTTGGGACCAATGACATTTATACAGCGATCAGAAATTTAAATGTCCACTGATTACTGTATAAATGTCATTGGCAGTGAAGGGGTTAACCAGCAGGGGGCAGTGAAGGGGTTAATAAATGTTCCCTGGGTGTGTTCTAACTGTGGGGGGGCAGGGCTGGCCGGGACATGACAGATCTCACTGATCCCAGTGACAGGGATCAGTAGATCTGGCATGTCCCCTGTCACAGAACGGGGAACCGCCGTTGTAAACACGGCGGTTCCCCGTTCTGAGGCTCCTAAAGGTGATCGGCGGGTCCGGGCGGACATCGAGTCTGCCCGACCCGCGGGCACGCGCGCGCCGCCGCTGCCGCCAGGGGGCGCGCGGGAGCATGCGCAGTGGAGGACGTCCGTGGACGTCCTCCGGGCATTTCAGATCCGCGCTGGAGCCGTACTTTGGCTATAGCGCGGATCTGAAGTGGTTAACAACAGTTGAGATATAATGTTTGGATGGATTTCCAGAATTCTAATATTCTTTTATTTTTTTTTTTGTATTTTTGTTATATAACAGGATCCTTTTTATATCTTTTTATATTTTGGTGAACCCTACCCTGACCTCAGAGGCCATTTTTATTATTATGCTTTAATATATGGTGGGTGTTCTGTCCCCTTTTGCCCACAAGATGGCGATAGTGAGATATGTACATCGGAGACCATTCGCATTAATTTCTGGTCTCTTCAACGGATGCTATAACTGTTTATAACCAGATAGTTTTACTGTGCAGCAAGGACTTCTGGGTAGTGTAGTTTAGGAACGTTCTAATATACGAACGTTGTACGATGTGTTTGTTCTGGACGTACTCCGAACGTTGCCCTTCTTATCTATGCTGACAGGAGGTCAGAGGTTTGTTCTTCCGCCCTTAGATGGATACCGTTTATATGAGCGCAGGGCATGTCTGGAGGCCACGCCCCAGACGATGTCAATGGTATGACGAAACCGGTCGGGTGGACATCCAGACGTGCAACACTGCGCTCCAACGGCCGTCTCTGCATATGTTGCTTTTTAACCTTGTACATGCTGCATTCCGTACAACTTAAATGTGAGTGCTTTTAACTATGTTTACTGTCTGTGCACAATAAATGGTAACTCGATTACGCTATGGGCATGTGTTTTCGCTGTTTGTTTCCTTGAGGATCGCTGGAGGATTTTTACTGAGAGCTGGTGAAGGCTGAGAGATACAACTGGGCTTACTAGGGAGTAATTACGTCCCTACAGGCGCATTTTGGCTATTCCATTAACTTGGAAGCCACACTGGTCTGGTAAGCGGCTTTTCAAACATCGGTGGTGGAGTCTCACTTATTGCATGACGTTTTATATGGACTGTGTTGCCTTTCCACACTGGGTGTCAGCTGTCTTTCCTGAGAAACCCTCCTCTACATATGATTTCCATGTTCAAACTGAGAACGCTCATTGATTGCACAATTCTTGTGTGCCTCCTTCATATTTGGACTTTATAGCAACTTATTGATTGATTTTTGTTACTGTCATTTATTTATGCGCTGCTACGTTTTTTAATATATTTTACTTTGGGGTATTTTATCAATATACCTTAGTATCCAGCTGTTGCCTACAGTAATTTTTTACTATCTATTTTTGTTTAGCGCATATATTTCCCAGGTTTTTTACACAGAGATATATATATATATATATATATATATATATAAAAATATATATAATACGCTGCCTTCAGTGTAGACTATATACAGTATCTCACAAAAGTGAGCACACCCTTCACATTTTTGTAAATATTTTATTCTACCTTTTCATGTGACAACACTGAAGAAATGACACTTTGCTACAATGTAGTAGTGAGTGTACAGCTTGCATAACAGTGTAAATTTGCTGTCCCCTCAAAATAACTCAGCACACTGCCATTAATGCCTAAACCACTGGCAACAAAAGTGAGTACACCCCTAAGTGTAAATGTCCAAATTAGGCCCAAAGTGTCAATATTTTGTGTGGCCACCATTATATTCCAGCACTGCCTTAACCCTCTTGGGCAAGGAGCTCACCAGAGCTTCACAGGTTTCCCCTGGAATCCTCTTCCACTCCTCCATGACAACATCACGGAGCTGGTGGATGTTAGAGACCTTGCGCTCCTCCACCGTCCATTTGAGGATGCCCCACAGATGCTCAATAGGGTTTAGGTCTGGAGACATGCTTGGCCAATCCATCACCTTTACCCTCAGCTTCTTTAGCAAGGCAGTTGTCATCTTGGAGGTGTGTTTGGGGTTGCTATTATGTTGGAATACTGCCCTGCGGCCCAGTCTCCGAAGGGAGGGGATCATGCTCTGCTTCAGTATGTCACAGTACATAGTGGCATCCATGGTTCCCTTAATGAACTGTAGCTCTCCTGTGCCAGCAGCACTCATGCAGCCCCAGACCATAACACTCCCACCACCATGCTTGACTGTAGGCAAGACACACTTGTCTTTGTACTCCTCACCTGGTTGGTGCCACACACGCTGGACACCATCTGAACCAAATAAGTTTATCTTGGTCTCATCAGACCACAGGACATGGTACCAGTAATCCATGTCCTTAGTCTGCTTGTCTTCGGCAAACTGTTTGCGGGCTTTCTTGTGCACCATCTTTAGAAGAGGCTTCCTTCTGGGACGACTGCCATGCAGACCAATTTGATGCAGTGTGCGGCATATGGTCTGAGCACTAACAGGCTGACCCCCCCACCCCTTCAACCTCTGCAGCAATGCTGGCAGCTCATACATCTATTTCCCAAAGACAACCCTCGGATATGACGCTGAGCACGTACACTCAACTCCTTTGGTCGACCATGGCAAGGCCTGTTCTGAGTGGAACCTGTCCTGTTAAACTGCTGTATGATATAACCAGATATATGCAGCGCTCACAGGTACTAAATTGCAATCTGCCCAATTTACAGATGACAAACAATTATATATCAATAAATAATCAATATTATAAAGAGGAAAATTCCATAACAGCTTAGATTTGAAATAAAGTGAAAAAAGTGCATATAGTGCTTGAGGTGCTTGCTGTCTTTAAAAAGTGCCAACAGTGCCAAGGTGCTCCAAAAACACGTGTGGGGTGAGTACCCCTAATGCATCCCTACTCACCACAAGACCACGACCGCCAGCTTTGCAGTCTGGGGGTCAGGTCAGGCTTGTTAGTCAGATTCCTTCTCGGGTGACTAGCCCTGGTAAGGTATGTTCAGTATGACCACAAATCCCGGAAACAATCCACATTAGAGGAAGAGAAAAGGAGGAACCACAATAGTGAAGTACTATGGGTACTATTTTATTGCGCAAACAGAATCAAGGTACTTACAAAATTGCAGTTAAAAACTAGCCTGTCAAATCACACTACGAACGCTGGGCTGCGTGCGTTCCACAGAGAACTGGAAATATCGTCCCGGCAAACCGACAACCGGTAATTGCGTCAACGCGTATCGCCTGTCATCAGGCGTCATCAACGGACCAGAGGACCGGAATGAAGAAGAATCGGGGGAAGAAAAAGAGCTATTTTACAATAAAGGACTTGTCAAAAACTGTCTACTGTTTTTGTAACACTACTACACTCCCTCCTACCCATTCACATGGGGGGGTTGGGATCTGGGGGCCCCCTTATTTTAGGGGGCTTCCATATTCTGATTAACCCCCAGCCCGCAGACCCCCACAACCACCAGCCAGGGTTGTGGGGATCAGGCCCTTCTCCCCATCAACATGGGGACAAGGTACTTTGGGGGACCTCAAAGCACCCTCCCCATGTTGAAGGTATGTGGCCTGGTATGGTTCGGAGGGGGGGGCGCTTGCTCGTCCCCACCCCCTCCTGCTATGACAGGGCTGCGTGCTCGGATAAGGGTCTGGTTTGGATTTTGGGGGACCCCTATGGAATTTTTTTTTAAATGTTGGCGCGGGGTTCCCCTTAAAATACGTACCAGACCCTTCAGGTCTGGTATGTATTTTAAGGGGAAACCCGCGCCAAATTTTTTTTAAAAATTTTTTGGGGGGACCCCAACGCAATTTTTTTTCTTTTGGCGCGGTGTTCCCCTTAAAATCCACACCTGACCCCAAGGGCCTGGTATTGACTGGGGGGACCCCCAACGCAATGCTTTTTCAGTGATTTTTCTATCTATATTGCCGGGAACTGTCAATACATTACAGCCACGAGCGATTTTAAATGACAATTTTTCCTTTACAAATGTCAGGCTATAAGAAGATTGCCAAGACCCTGAAACTGAGCTGCAGCATGGTGGCCAAGACCATACAGTGGTTTAACAAGACAGGTTCCACTCAGAACAGGCCTCGCCATGGTCGGCCAAAGAAGTTAAGTGCACGTGCTCAGAGGTTGTCTTTGGGAAATAGATTTCTGCCAGCATTGCTGCAGAGGTTGAAGGGGTGGGGGGTCAGCCAGTCAGTGCTCAAACCATACGCCGCACCCTGCATCAAATTGATCTGCATGGCTGTCATCCCAGAAGGAAGCCTCTTTTAAAGATGATGCACAAGAAAGCCCACAAACAGTTCACTGAAGACAAGCAGACTAAGGACATAGATTACTGGAACCATGTCCTGTGGACAGATGAGACCAAGATAAACTTATTTGGTTCAGATGGTGTCAAGCGTGTGTGGCGGCAACCGGGTGAGGAGTACAAAGACAAGTGTGTCTTGCCTACAGTCAAGCATGGTGGTGGGAGTGTCATGGTCTGGGGCTGCTTCAGTGCTGCCGGCACTGGGGAGCTACAGTTCATTGAGGGAACCATGAATGCCAACATGTACTGTGACATACTGAAGCAGAGCATGATCCCCTCCCTTCGGAGACTGAGCCACAGGGCAATATTTCAGCATGATAACAACCCCAAACACACCTCCAAGATGACTACTACCTTGCTAAAGAATCTGAGGGTAAAGATGATGGACTGGCCAATCATGTCTCCAGACCTAAACCCAATTGAGCATCTGTGGGGCATCCTCAAATGGACGGTGGAGGAGCACAAGGTCTCTAACATCCACCAGCTCCATGATGTCATCATGGAGAAGTGGAAGAGGACTCCAGTGGCAACCTGTGAAGGTCTGGTGAGCTCCATGCCCAAGAGGGTTAAGGCAATGCTGGAAAATAATGGTGGCCACCCAAAATATTGACACTTTGGGCCCAATTTGGACATTTTAGCTTAGGGGTGTACTCACTTTTGTTGCCAGCAGTTTAGACAATTATGGCTGTGTGTTGAGTTATTTTGAGGGGACAGCAAATTTACACTGTTATACAAGCTGTATACTCACTACTTTACATTGTAGCAAAGTGTAATTTCTTCAGTGTTGTCACATGCAAAGATATAATAAAATATTTAGAAAAATGTGAGGGGTGTACTCACTTTGTGAGATACTGTATTTCCAGTTTCATTATCCTCAGATTTAATTTGGGACAAGCTTGTGAGCGATTGCACACACTCCTAGTACCGTGTTGTGGGCGTCAATCCAGTTTAAAACGAAACAATGTATACTGGGTATACTAGATGTCCTACAATTACAAACTTTCTCCTGACCAGTTATTAACAGGACTCTGTTTTAAGTATACGGTATACCTGTAGAGTCACTCATCCATGCAGAATAGCTAAAGCACATGGAAAATACTCTGAAGACTGGAAAAATGTATTTACCAACACAGGGGGTACCAATTTGAGAAGTTATGGCCTTAGTCCAATCAACTTAGTTATTGGCAGGATTCTTTAAAGGTGATATCTGTCCTGGGAGTGATAGGTGCTTCATCACTGTACTCCTGCTATGCCCTCACTTTACCATAATAACTTGTGTGAACAATGTTATATGTGTAAGTAGGGGGCAACATCAGAGCAAGAGAATGTCACCAGCACATCACGAATCACCAGAGTGTATCGAAAGCTTTTACTCAGCGCTTACATCATTAAAACAGAAGCAACATTTCAGAGCCTCGCAGGACTCCTTCATCAGACATGTGACAAAATGAGAAGGAAAGAAAGAACAAACTATTTAAGGGGGCAACATCAGGGTCACTGATAAGGGGGTACCACCAGTCCAGGAGGGGTGGCATTTACTGGAACCAATCCCCTATAGATCCCCCCTGCAGCAGCTGAAAGCTGGCTTCTCCTCCTCTCCCTCCTGCCGCTTTTAGCTGATGCAGGGGAAAACTACAGGGGATTGGTTCTAGTAAATGCTGTCCCTGCTGCACTGGTTGCCCCCTTTTGTCCAGGTTTCCCTTTCTTCTGCTGCCCAGGCTCCCCTGTGTACTCCCTTGTTTGTCACCCCCTCCCTTCCCGCATGCTGCCAGCTTCCCTTCCTCTCCCTCCTGTTGGATGATATAGGGGATCACTTCAGGATGGAGAGTGGGGCCATTTACCAGCTCTTTCCTTTTCTGAATGAACACAGTATTCAAAACTGTGTTTACTATGCTTCATTTTTTGAATGAACAGGAAGACTGTGCAAAGCTCTTCCTGTTCATGGATTCTGTGCAGCTGAGGGTACAGAGATACAGTATGAGGACTGTGTCCTCAAACACTTTTGCTGTCCTAAAAAAATGAGACATCAGAGATTTGCTTAGACCCTGGATACTTCACCAAAATCCTGCAACATGGTTGTTAAAAATTAATAAAAAATACATTTGTAAAAAAATAAGAAAAATAATACAATTGTAAAAAAAAAATCGAAGAAAATAAAATTGTTAAAATTAAAAAAATAAATACCACGTAATTCGGGGCTCCTTTACATGGGTTCTCTGGCCCATACAGTGTGAATGAGAGGTTTGTTTGTGCAGCTGGAGAAGTCTGTTACCTAATGGGGATGAAGCAGCTATAAGAACCCAGCCGCAGGTCCTAATTATGACAGCTGTGGGTATGTGACCCAGAATGCACACTGTCTGTGCCGGGGCTGTACACCTGCACCTACATGCCTTTTAAATTTGGGCCTGTGGCTGTATTCATACAGCTGCTGCATCCCCATAGGGTGACACAGGCTGCCTGCAAAGAAAAAAAAATGCTGATTTACACTGTACAGGCCACAGTACTCATGTAAATGATCCCCAAGACCCAATTCGCACAAAAAGCTTTATCAACTTAATACAGATTTATCTTTTAGATTTAGCAGGTTTTTTTTAAGTTATGCTGTGTTTGTGTTCATTAATAATGATTTTAGTGCATTTTTAGTGAAAAATTTCGGTGGGGGTGTCTGTCAGGTAGACTGTGATTTCTAACAGCGGCCCTGAGTGACATGTCGCTTTATTGTTAATACTCTGTGTTGCGATTACCTGAGCACTCATTATTGTACATTGCTTGCTCTGGAATTGAAGATTTTCTTTCATAAAACTTTTATTTTATGATTTAAAAAAGCATGTGAGCAAAGTCAGAACTCACAATGTACATACTGTACTTGTTTCAGGTTGGTGATGGAATGTACTCAAGTTATTAGGACAATACAGAAGCAAGCCAACTACCATACCATGGCCTTATACACACAGACGTTTTTACAGACACATTTTTTAGCTTTTTTTAACTTAAAAATGCCTCTCCATGTTATTCAATGGACTCATACACACACCGACGTGTTTGAGCTTTAAGTGGCATAGGCTTTTTTAAGCTGCAAAAAACCCCAGGACCAGCGCGTTCTGAGGCTCCAGCACTAGAGCTGTTTTGAAACTGACGCTGGAAGAAGCTCAAAAACATGGCTTAACATTTTATACACAGCGTTAAGACTCGTCGGGTGGTTCTCTGCCTCTATTCCAAATCAATGGATCCCTATGGGAGCCCACTGATTTGAATAGAAATCGCACCTGAAGTCGGATCATAATGATCCGACTCGCGTTGCAACTTGTGTGCTGAGGATCTTGCAGGGGAACCCCGCAAAAATGAAAAAGAAATTGCGTCGGGTTCCTCCCCAAGAGATACCATTCCCTTCGATCTGGTATGGATTTTAAGGGAGAACCTCCACGCAAAAAAAAAAAATTGGCGTGGGGTCCCCCTAAAATCCATACCAGACCCTTATCTGAGCACGCAGCCCGGCAGGTCAGGAAAGGAGGGATGAGCGAGTGCCCCCCTCCTGGACCATACCAGGCCACATGCCCTCAACATGGGGTGGTGGGTGCTTTGGGGCAGGGGGGGCACTGCGCCCCCACCCCAAAGGACCTTGTCCCCATGTTGATGAGGACAAGGGTCTCTTCCCGACAACCATGGTTGTTGGTTGTCGGGGTCTGCGGGTGGGGGCTTATCGGAATCTGGAAGCCCCCTTTAACAAGGGGGCCCCCAAATCCCAGCCCTCCACCCTATGTGAATGAGTATGGGGTACATCCTAAAAGGAAAATGTCAAAAATATACACACTACACAGGTTTCCAAAGTATTTTATTAAATCAGCTCTGGCGTCTTCTCCCTCTCTGGCTCTTCTCCCTCCTCCGGCGTCTTCTTTCTTGTGAGGGGTCTTCTTCCTTCTGCTATTTTGCTGGTTCTTCTCCCTCTCTGCGCCGTCTTCTGCTCTTTTGCTGTGTCTTCTCTGCTGTCTTCTCCCTCTGACCTTCTTCTCATGTTAACTCAACGCGATCAGCGGGACTAATGCTCGCTCCGTGCTGTGTGCTTTGACTTATATTGGCATGGGGCATGGCCACCCACTGATGTCATCCAGAGGCACCACCCCCATATGAAGTCATGCCTCGGGCGGTGATGTCATAAGGGGAGCCTCTGGAAAACACCGCAGCTGATTTAATAAAATACTTTAAAAACCCGTGCCCCCTGCCCCAAAGCACCCACCCCCCATGTTGAGGGCATGTGGCCTGGTATGGTCCAGGAGGGGGGGGCGCTCACTCATTCCCCCCCTTTCCTGACCTGCCGGGCTGCATGCTCAGATAAGGGTCTGGTATGGATTTTGGGGGGACCCCACGCCATTTCTTTTAGCATGGGAGTTCCCCCTTAAAATCCATACCAGACCGAAGGGTCTGGTATCTCTTGGGGGGGAACCCCACATTTTTTTTTTTTTTTCATTTTTGCTGGGGTTCCCCTTCAATATCCTCAGCACACAAGTTGCACCGCAAGTCGGATCATCATGATCTGACTTCTGGTGCGACTTCTATTCAAACCAATGGTCTCCCATAGGGAACCATTGATTATGAATAGCTTCAGAGTAACGCTGCTGAAAGCTAGCATGGCTAAATGTACATTGACGTCAATGCATAACGCTGATAAAATTGCGTTTTTAATGCAGCTTTTTTCCTGGCGTTGGTACTAGCTTTACAGCTTGTTTTTCATAATGCCAGTGTGCATGAGGCCTAAGTGTCCAAACATCAAACAAAGGTACACCACAGCTCCAGGCTGGTCCATTCACATTAGCCTCAAACTTATCTCCAGCTGGAGGTGAAGGTCTGGTTGGCAGCCGAAATACTAGTGAAAGAGGATGGATGACCACACTCCAACTTGCTGAAGATCTAAAACTTTATTGTAGAAAATCAATCATAAAAACATGTTCACAGCTCCATTAACACAGGTACAGGTATTCATGCATTTCATGCTAGAAAGTGCTTAATCATAACACCATTATCGTGTCATGATTAACCAGTTCAGATCCGCGCTATAGCCAAAAGACGGCTACAGCGCGGCTCTGAAATGCCCGGAGCACATCTATGGACATCCTCCTTTGTGCACGCTCCCCGCGCGCACTTGCAGCCTGCGACGTGCCCGCAGGTCGGGCGGACTCGATGACCCGCCGATCACCATTAGCAGTTGCAGAACTGGGAACCGCCGATGTAAACACGGCGGTTCTCCATTCTGTGAATGGGACATACAGGGGCGTCTTTAATATGGTTTGGACCCTGGACAAACATTTTCTTGGGCCCCCCCAATTCAGAAGGGGGACAGGAGAAAGACACAGGGGACAGTCAGGGACGATCGGTGCAGCGGTGGGGGCAGTTACAAGCAGCAGCTGACAGGCACGGGAGGGAGAATCTGCCCCCACTGCCGCACCAGTCGTCCCTGACTGTCCAGGTATTGGATGAAGTATTGGAACATGCTCGGTATCGGCACCAATACTAGTATCAGTTTTGGTGCAACCCTAATTATGACCCAAACCTGCAGTGTTTTGTAAATACCACTTTAGGCCTGATTCACATGTATGTGGGTTGGAGGCCCACATTTGCACAGGCACAGCAGCAGCTGCATGCCGCATTTTAAAAATGCAGTGGCCTTGAAATCCATTCTGCTTTTGCACAATGCAAACCACCTGCAGTTCCTGCACACACAAACGCACTGTGTTTTTAAAAGTGTGGCTCACGCATCTAAAAACGCAGCAAGTTTGCCAGTGCAGGAACTGTAGGCTAAATTGCATGGTGCAAAAGGCAGAATGGATTTCAAGGCCAGAGCATTTTTAAAATGCAGCATGCGCCTTTTTTCTGCAGGAAGCACAGGCATGGCAGCCCATTCAAATGAATGGGCTGCTGTGCAAACAAGCATACATGTAAACGAGGCCAGCATGCATTGCATGGACCAGGCCATGGTGTGGTCTGGTGGCCTGGCCCATGCCATGCTGCATGCACACTGCTCTGTCTGTAATTAATGGCCACACTACCTGGACTGGTCAGGGACAGGTGCACTGGTTTTAAAACCATATATGGGGAGTGGGACTCAGGAGCCAGGGGAGGAGTAAGACCTACCTGGTCTGGTCCTTCTCCTGGCCAGCTCAGCTCCGATCAGCGGGCGCCGGTTCACAGTCACACCAGTGCTGAGTGACTGTCTATCTAGCCTAGGCAGCCAGCCAGCACACACTCCTCATGCTCTGCCTCTGACATGGCTGCTCTCCAGTCTCCATGACTACACGGCGGCGGTCCCTCTGCCTCCAAGGCTCTGACCTGATCATCCGGCAGCAAGGGGCGGGGTCAGAGCTCAAAGCCCCACCCACCCGCTCAAGGTCCATATAGCGCGCTGATGCCATTGCCGGTGTTCTGACATTGTGTGTCAGACTGGTCGCGGTGGATGCAGCACCGATGACGTGGGTCCGCGGCCGCCGATGGAGGTTCGATTTATTTTTTACGGGCAGCGCACGGGCTTAAGGGGCAGTTCTGCTTTGGGCCCCTAAACAATGACAGGGCCCTGGGCAACTGCCCCTTTTGCCCTGTGGTAAAGACGGCCCTGGGGACATACCAGATCTACTCATAAAAACATACACTTATGACATCAACGGCTACCCTGTAACCGTAAACCAAGGTTTAGAAAGTGTCTGTACAGCGCTTTCAGTGATCAGAGTTCATATACTGTTAAAGGGTAAATGGAAATCCGCGTGCACCAAAGAGCAGGGTGAAAGATCATAACGATAGTGTGCCAGCCACCAGGTTCCTTAAACCACCACAGGTGATCCTCTCCCTCTGCAGTGCCCACTTACCGGACACACACTTGGATCAAGCCCTTCAATATGTATACATGCTCTGCTGAAAGTCTCCTGCTGCTCTTGCTGTTACACGTTCACAATACTCCCGGGTACCCGAAAAGAGATTAACAGCTTCACATAGCGTAATTCAATAAAAACTCAATTTATTCATAAAAACACGCCAAGTGAACACTTACAGATTATAAATCAAGCACTCGCTTTAAACATAGACACATCGGTACATCACCGCTCCGACCAGACTCCTCGGACTCGTCCAAACGACTCCGTGACCCGTTCGTCTGCCTGGAGCGCACACGCAAGTTCAGGTTTGCCGTGAGGTCATGTCCTGACGCGTTTCGTCATTACGACTTCTACGGAGGGCATGGCCCCACGGCACGGCTATCCGGACTAAGTACAGAATGGGAGGGAGAGGGAGGGGACAGTTCAGAAGGAGAGGGAAACCTCCATCACAACCGAACTGGATACCTTATTATCCCCACCTAGGGTGGAACCTTCCACCGTGGAGGAGGGATTATTCAGGCTGGGAAAGAGAAATGCCCATACCCCAAAGTGTAAACAGAGAAAAAGAAGAGGCTGCAAGGCAGGGTGCAGACTCCAAAAAAAGAAGGAGAGACATGGACTAGCAACCCAGGATGGTATATACACAATTTAAGTGGTTTAGAACTAACCCCAGAAGAAAAATCAGTATTGAATTTGGGCCTAAAATGTGGAATCAGGAAACCTATTGATAAATTCAATGTCTATATAGACATACACAAATATGTACGAAAATTAAGTGTTAAAAAATATTTTTTGCGTAAAAATGGGACATCTCAAGGAGAAGTCACTGGTTCGGCCAATGGAATTGATAGCGGCCTAAAAAACAAATCCGTTTTTAATCCTCAACAGAGTACAAATCATCACTTAGAGGTATTCAAAGGATCAGTTCTTAGGGACTTGAAACAAATAGTCCCCAAAACAAGGAATAATCCCAGATATATACAGCAAGGGATTAAAAAACTTGAAACAAATAAGGAAGTGGTTGTAAGACCTGCTGATAAAGGGGGCGGGGTAGTTATACTGTCCAAACAGTTCTACATTGAACAACTGACTAATATGTTGAATGATACTGAAACATACATGAGACTTAAAGGTGATCCCACCAACCAGTATACAGAGGAGTTAATTAAACTAATAGAAATGGGATATAGAACACATGTATTGACAGGGAAAGAGAGGAAATATTTAGTGTCTAGCGTAAGTAGGATTCCTACAATTTATACATTACCAAAGATTCACAAAGATCAAAAAAATCCCCCTGCAAGACCAATTGTGAATAGCATTGGATCTGTAACAACTAGGGTGGGACAATATTTAGACCGGTTTTTACAAGGAAGTGTGGTAAAGACAAGAGCCTACTTAAAAGATACAAAAAATCTATTACAAATCCTGCAGTCGATAGATTTGAGTGGGAAAGACACAGTATTTCTAGTCACAGCGGATGTCTCCTCGTTGTACACTATTATACAACATGAGGATGCACTATTGGCCATCAATTGGGCATTGAGTCAACGTAAAGATATCCCGCTTCAACAAAAAATCTTTTTAAGGAATGTGTTGGAATATTGTTTAACACACAATTACTTCTGGTTCCAAGGAAATTTCTTCTCCCAGAAAAAGGGCGTGGCAATGGGCGCAAAGTTTGCGCCCAGCCTCGCTAACCTCTTCATGGGAGAATGGGAAGATAAGGTCATTTTTGGACACCCCAGAAAAGAGCTATTGATGTACAGAAGGTACATTGATGACCTGTTCTTTATCTGGGAAGGTTCAGAGGAATCATTGCAAGTATTCTTAGGAGAACTGAACTCCAACACAAAAAATATTGTTCTGTCCTCTGAACATAGTCAACAGACAGTGCACTTCCTAGATCTGAATATCTCTAGAGATGGGGATAAACTAGAAACATCTGTGTACTTTAAGACAACGGATAGAAATAGCTATCTACCCATACAGAGTGGGCACCATCCAGTTTGGCTGCGCAACATACCAAAAGGTCAGATATTGCGGGTCAAAAGAAATTGCACAAAAGATTCTACTTTCTTGGAACAGTCCCAAATTATTAAAGACAGGTTTCTGACAAAAGGGTACAGGGAGGAAGATATGCAAAAATGAATCCAGGAAGTTCAACTAATCCCCAGAAATCAATGTCTGGAAGAAAAGGAAAAAGGCCTAAATAACCATGAAGTACAACAGTGGGGCTTTATTAGTAATTTTCACTCCCAGTATAGGGAGGTGGAGAAAATATTTAAAGAACATTGGCATATCTTGAGTATGGACAAGGTCTTGGGGAATGTACTACCACCCATACCTAGGTTTATTTACAGAAAGGCCCCAAATATAGGAGACAAATTAGTAAAGAAAGTATTGAATCCACCCAGTAAGTTACCCACATTTTGGGATAGAAAGGTTTTTTTGCTTGCAGACGATGCAGGGCTTGCAGAGCAGTAGGAGAATCACTTAGAGGGGTTGACCGCTTTACATCTCCAAGTAATAACAAGGAAATTGAGATTAACTAATTAATCACCTGTAATATGGATTATGTGGTTTATGCACTACTGTGTCCCTGTAATTTGTTATATATTGGTAGAACCAAAAGAAAATTGAGGGTAAGAATTAATGAGCATATCAAAAATATAAGACAGGGTTTTTGTCACGTACCTGGTGGTGGAGTCTGACTTATGCAGGGGTAACCTCCCTTGCGACCCTGATTCGTGAACCCCTGATAGAGTAAACAGGAAGTCCAGGAGTGAGGATGGCACGAGGGTTGAGTAGGTCACCGGTGATGGTTGGAGAAGCTCCTCCGGTCTCGTGCAGGTTTGGAAGGTCGGTGGTACAGGCAGGGTCGGCAACTGGCTGGCGGTGCAGTACAAGGGAGCAGGCAGAAGAGTTGTCGGGTACAGGCAGGGTTTGTTAACAGTCTAGCAACAGAAGTACAAAAGGAGCGGGCAATCGGGTGGTCGTAGGCAAGCCGGGGGTCGGTGCAGGCAGAGTTGAGACAAGGTCGGGGCAATCCGGGTCACTGGTAACAGGTTTACAGGTCGCTCAGGAAAACAGGTCACACGCTGTAGATCAGACAGCATCTGCTTACAGGAAGCAGGAAGTTTAAATAGAGCTGCTTCTCAGCAACTCAGAGGGAACCACACCCAGATGCAATTAACCCTTATCACACTCTTCTTCTAACAGTTTTAAAGAACATAGTGTTTCCTTGCATTTTAGAGAACATCATAATAGGGACCCAGCGGGTCTGAAATTCTGGGTTGTAGAAAAACTGGTACCATCTTGGAGGGGAGCAAATCTTGTCAGGGAGATCTCTAAACTTGAAACAAAGTGGATCTACCTGACAGATTGTCTTGACCCGAGGGGGCTGAATGTAGAACTTGATATCAATTGTTTTATAAGCGATATTTAAGTTTAAATAGTAATTTAATATAGGATGATCTTTTAGATGGGCTGGGGCCTTGTATTTATCACTGCCGGTGGATGGAATGGATCTCGGCCAAGTTGAGAGACTGGGTTTCTGTCCATGGCTGGTGGTAGATGATGAGGACCCTATGCATATCATTAAGTACACAAATTTTAATAAATACATCTATCTTACTCACAATTTAGTAAGGTTATTAAACATTAGGCTCCATCAGAATATGTTTCTAATAAGGGTTATTTGAGTTAATCTAGGCTTAAGAGAGGTCTGCCAACAATGCCGTATAATGTACTATGTATTAAATTATTATGCAATTAATTTTTTGCTTTATCTGTGTATGGTATAATTTATCAATATGTCATAATGGACTGTTTACAAATCAAGGATTAAGGAAAGCGTTGTATAAATTTACAGTCTAAAGATTGCAAATTATTTTATCATAGATTGTTTTATGTGGGTATGGTATATTTTATCAATATGTCATAATGGATTGTTTACAAATCAATAATTAAGGAAAGCGTTGCATAAACTTGCAATCTAAGATTTGAAATGAGGATATATATATGATCTGATTTTTGAAATGGTGAATAGGATCAGAAGGTATCCACTCGTAATTACTCTTGAATGAGGCACTACATTATCAGCTTTAAGGAAAGGTCCGAATGCTGAGGGTCATTTCCCATTAATAATTGCGGAGTAACAACAAGTGAGGAGTGGCTTATGGGTGGATACGTAATAGCCCAGTATGTTAATGAAGGCGGGTTTGATCCTCCTATTGAGTGGGAGGTGCGAACCTCCCATTCTGTACTTAGTCCGGATAGCCATGCCCTGGGGCCATGCCCTCCGTAGAAGTCGTAATGACGAAACGCGTCAGGGCATGACCTCACAGCAAACCGGAACTTGCGTGTGCACTCCAGGCAGACGAACGGGTCACGGAGTCGTTTGGACGAGTCCGAGGGGTCCGAGGAGTCTGGTCTGAGCGGTGATGTACTGATGTGTCTATGTTTAAAGCGAGTGCTTAATTTATAATCTGTAAGTGTTCACTTGGCGTGTTTTTATGAATAAATTGAGTTTTTATTGAATTACGCTATGTGAAGCTTTTAATCTCTTTTTGGGTACCCGGGAGTATTGTGAACGTGTAACAGCAAGAGCAGCAGGAGACTGTCAGCAGAGCATGTATACATATTGAAGGGCTTGATCCAAGTGTGTGTCCGGTAAGTGGGCACTGCAGAGGGAGAGGATCACCTGTGGTGGTTTAAGGAACCTGGTGGCTGGCACACTATCGTTATGGTCTTTCACCCTGCTCTTTGGTGCACGCGGATTTCCATTTACCCTTTAACAGTATATGAACTCTGATCACTGAAAGCGCTGTACAGACACTTTCTAAACTTTGGTTTACGGTTACAGGGTAGCCGTTGATGTCATAAGTGTATGTTTTTATGAGTTAATGATTTTTAGCACGGCAGCATTCAGATTATTGATTTAAATATAGTGGTATCCGTGGCGCTGATTAGTGTGATTATTAGGAGCTGCAATATTTTTACACTAAAGAGGTTGAAAAGATACCAAATCTACTGATCCCTGTCACTGGGATCAGTTAGATCTGTTATGTCCTGACCAGCCCAGCCCCCACACAGTTAGAACACACCCAGGGAACACTGTTAACCCCTTCACTGCCCCCTGCAGATTAACCCCTTTACTGCCAATGACATTTATACAGTAATCAGTGGACATTTAAATTTCTGATCGCTGTATAAATGTCATTGGTCCCAAAAATGTGTCAAAAATGTCCAACATGTACGCCGCAATATCGCAGTCCCAATAAAAATCGCAGATCGCTGCCATTACTAGTAAAAAAAAAAAAATAGTAAAAACGCCATAAATCAATTCCCACAGTTTGTAGACGCGATTACTTTTGCGCAAACCAAGCAAAATATGCCGATTGCGATTTTTTTTTTACCAAAAATATGTAGAAGAATATATATCGGCCAAAACTGATGAATAATTTTTTTTTTTTTTGGATATTTATTATAGCAAAAAAGTAAAAAATATTGTTCTTTTTTCAAAATCGTCGCTCTTTGTTTGTTTATAGCGCAAAAAAAAAAAAAAAATGCAGAGGTGATCAAATACCACCAAAAGAAAACCCTATTTGTGGGAAAAAAATTATAAAAATGTTGTTTGGGTACAATGTCGCACAACCGCGCAATTGTCATTCAAAATGCGACAGCGCAGAATGCCTAAAATTGGTCTGGGCAGGAGGGGGTTTAAGTGCCCAGTAAGGAAGTGGTTAAGCAATTTCTAGCGTGAAACGTATTAATGCCTGTACCTGTCTTAATGAAGCTGTGAACATGTTTTTATGATCGATTTTCTACAATAAAGTTTTGGATCTCCAGTAAGTTGGAGTACGGCCATCCATCCTCTACCACTTTAAGGGCTAGAATTCACCAGTGGTAGCATATGTGTCTCTCTGAGCTTGAATTGCTTTAAAACCGCCCTCACCTAATAGTATGTTGCCATCTGATAGATCAAACTGTGAATAATAGCAGTGGAGCCATTATTAGAACTTGAATTATTTTTTGTCTAACAAAAATATATATATTAGAAGGCACATAACTAAGATGCCCAGGTTTCAAACTGAATCTCATGACATACAAATTATAAATCAGTAATACATTCATACCTTTTTGTTCTCTCTGGAAAAACATATTATGAATGGTACAGTACATTGTTTAACAATATTATTTAAGGAAAAAAGGCTCAATCACGACATCCTCTATACATTTTCTTGAAAACACATTAACAAAGCTAATAATTAGGCTTTTGTCTGTCTGCATTTTCAAAATACTGTAATTATTTTTTCTTTGATAGAATGACACATATCGGCTTAAAGTATAAATCTCTATACTGTCTCAGGATTAAAATGTAATTGCATTGGAACCTTTGAAATATGGTGATAATTTGACTTTCCAAAGGCCATCAAAAGCCATTACCAGACAATAGGTTCCCATAAATGTTTCACAACTGTATTTCTTGGAAATTAAAAACATATCAGATATACCGGTATTTTCACAAATTCTTTGTGCCATAAAATACAACTGTATTGTAAACTAAAGTAAATGCTGCCAGAGAATTTTAGTAAGGCTTTAGAGCCCCAAAAGATGATAGATGAACCAAGACAGACATGTTTGAAGTCCAGCCTGGGTGACAACCAAGGCTCCCTTCATAGATACAGTGGAGGAGTGAGTGTATTCAGGGACAGGGAGTGCGTTTTTGTGAAAAAAATAGAGAAAGCCTGAATTAGAAAGCACATGCAGCCATCTCATCTAAGTACTTGTAAGTTGCAATATATTAACATTTGTTTTTGGGTTTAAATGCATTTCAGCAACAACTGTTTAGAGTTTTGGGAATCAATCATATGTAAAACAGATTTCAGTTAAGGCTGGGTTCACACCTATGCGAATTGGATGCGGCTTAAACCGCATCCAATTCGCAGGACACTTGAAAACACATTGTTTTCAATGTGTCCGGTTCACATATGTGCGGTGCATTCGCACTCCGCATTGCACAAAAACCGCACACGATTTTTGTGCAATGCGGTGCGAATTCCCAGCCTGTTGAGTTCAATGGGAGCGCATCTAACACGGAGATGTGCTCCGCATTGAACAGCGATTTTGCAGGGATTTTAACCCTCCTCGCTGCATCCCCCCTCCCTCCCCCCTCCCTCCCCGAGCAGCTGATGCGCTGCGAGAACGGACATGAGCCGCCGAATGGCGGCTCCGCCCCTTCTCAGCAGCAGACAGGCTGGAATTCGCACCGCAATGGTGTGAATCCAGCCTAAGTGCTATTTTGTTAATTAACCACTTTCCAACCAGGCCAATTCTGACATTTCTCTCCTACATGTAATAATCATTGTTTTTTTTCTAGAAAATTACTCAGAACCCCCAAACATTATATATAT
>BLSH010268517.1:845948-857659 GCA_018402905.1 Glandirana rugosa
AAAATTGTTTTAGTTAGAGACGATAGAACACCGCACGGGTAAACTTTGCAGGCTGGATGCACCCCACAGGGTGTTAAAACAAACAAACCTAACTAACAATTATAATTATTTAATACTTGTGACTCACCCAGTAGATTAAGGTCCATGAATTACTGTCCCCGTGTAAAAAAAGGTCACTAAAGATTAACACTTATTTACAAAGGGGTTGTTAGATATTGTGAAAATTGGTGAAGGGCTGGCGGCCTGCAGATTTCTGCAGGAACAGAAACTCACCACTATAGACTCACTACGGCCGTGGATGGTCGTAGTAAGTCCATAGTAAAAAAAGGCGGCCACTAAGGGACGTGGTATTCTTACTCCGATAAGAACGATCAAGCGGCTGAACTGCCGCTATGATCATTCTTATGGTGCAGGGAATCACCGGCGGAAAAAAATGATACCTGAATGATGCTGGTAGGTGCCGGCATCACTCAGATATCACCACTCAAAGACAAGGACGTCTTTAGACGTCCGGCGGTCGGGAAGTGGTTAAAAGTGTTATAGATTGTTGGGGAAACATTTATTCACAATTAGAAATCACTGGAAAAAAATGTGCCCCTGTCATTAAGTACCTGGAATTAGATGACCCACTCAGTGTTCATAATTTATTAATATTAACAATCAATCCAAACAAACAAAATTGTGGGACACCCCACGTAGGTCGGACGTTTCAAATGGGCACGCCACAAGATAGCAGAGATTGATTTTGTTAAAAACAATTGTATTTTATTTGTACATAAGAAAATACATATCCAACACAATATATATACATAAAGAAAAAGTGAAAAATAGACGAAAAAAGAAGCAAAAGGCGGGGGGTCCCCGAAGTGCCACGTGGTGCAGACCTCACGTAGGGTCGCCTCCAGTGATACGTTGAGGAGCCCCAACCAAAGCACACTATACAAATATATAAAATACTTGAGCCATAGTATGTTATACACAAACAAGGAGTCGACGTGTTTCGCTATGAGCTTCCTCAGGACTCCAAAAATATGGCTGTCAGTTGCAGAGACAACTAATCAAAAAGAAATAATATAATTAACATAACTCAAAAACAGTAAAAATAGGTACAATATATGTAGTGGAAATTCATTTTAACAGTTTAGTAGTTCTTATATCATTTATACTACATGTACAGTATATAGGCGCTTACATATAACTCCACATGGCTCAGGACGGCAATCAGGGGGGCGAGCATAGGGGTCTATCAAGATCCAGACTTGAAGGGGTTATCTATCAAAGGTAGGAAAATGTTGTAAATAGGTATTTAGAGGTTTGGAAGGGATCGGTGATCGAATATGTAAATACAGAGGCCTCCTTTACCCTCACTTTATACTATTAGTACATAATGTAATGTTCCCTCGTTGGGATTAAACCCTCCACTGAGTATATGGTCATCTAAGAAGGTAAAGGAAAGAAATTTGTGTATAAGATAACAGAACTTGGGCTAATGCCCAGTTGTCCCCTCCCACCCCATTGCCCTATTGGGGTCCAATATGACCTGATATATGAAGAAAAGAGAGAGACACATACCCTTAAAAACAAGTTAAATCCTTGAGGACGGTGGGGGGGATGTAGAACCCAAACAGGACCAAGGAAGGATAATATTGGACAGCGATCCTCCTAATTGCTGATCAAATGTACCCCAAAACAGGAGGGGCTAGGAGAAGAAGGGGGAAGCTGAGTCGCAAGCCCTGCGATATTCCCAAGCAAAAACGGGAAAAAAAAACGCCAAATGGATATTACTGAAAGTAAAAATAAGAGCCAAATTAGTCAAACACTCGGGCATATTGTCTGAATAATGGCGCCAGCAGACCGCATGTCTCTTACCTTCCTGAATCACTTCCTGTAACCCAAACAGGATCAAGGAAGGATAATATTGGACAGCGATCCTCCTAATTGCTGATCAAATATACCCCAAAACAGGGGGGGCTAGGAGAAGAAAGGGGAAGCTGAGTCGCAAGCCCTGCGATATTCCCAAGCAAAAACGAGAAAAAACGCCAAATGGATGTTACTGAAAGTAAAAATAAGAGCCAAATTAGTCAAACACTAGGGCATATTGTCTGAGTAATGGCGCCAGCAGACCGCATGTCTCTTACCTTCCTGAATCACTTCCTGTAACATCCCACCGTCACTTCCGGGTCATCCCAAGGTCTGGGCTATTTAAACCCCCACCTGGTCATGTGACATGGTTAGCAGCCATAGGCTGCACTCCACCGCATGACTGCGGCAAGGTCACTTGACCAGGCGTGTGTCCCAACATATAGCCAGCGCTGCCAAAAAGGAAGTGCAATATATGCAACAGGGGGAGGGGCACTCAATAGATGAATAATAAAGCAAGTAAATAATACAATAGGAGGTTGGCCAGTATTGGATATAGAACATAAATGAGAGAACAAGAGTGCTTTGTTACTATTTTGTGAATAATGATCTCCTTTTTGGCTCGTGGGCGTTCAGTCTCTGGGGCGGGCATATGTTCTCCCACGAGGGTTCCTTTTAGTCCCTCGTTTGGGCGTGGTTAGGAGCAGGACCAGCCGGGCCTCCCCCCCTTTTCAGATTGTATCTGATCTGTGGGAAGGTGTTGGTTGCACCAGGGCCCCTCCCCCGTTGCATATATTGCGCTTCCTTTTTGGCAGCACTGGCTATATGTAGGGACACACGCCTGGTCATGTGACCTTGCCACAGTCATGCGGTGGAGTGCAGCCTATGGCTGCTAACCATGTCACATGACCAGGTGGGGGTTTAAATAGCCCAGACCTTGGGATGACCGGGAAGTGACGGTGGGATGTTACAGGAAGTGATTCAGGAAGGTAAGAGACATGCGGTCTGCTGGCGCCATTACTCAGACAATATGCCCTAGTGTTTGACTAATTTGGCTCTTATTTTTACTTTCAGTAACATCCATTTGGCGTTTTTTCTCGTTTTTGCTTGGGAATATTGCAGGGCTTGCGACTCAGCTTCCCCTTTCTTCTCCTAGCCCCCCCTGTTTTGGGGTATATTTGATCAGCAATTAGGAGGATCGCTGTCCAATATTATCCTTCCTTGATCCTGTTTGGGTTACAGGAAGTGATTCAGGAAGGTAAGAGATATGCGGTCTGCTGGCGCCATTATTCAGACAATATGCCCGAGTGTTTGACTAATTTGGCTCTTATTTTTACTTTCAGTAATATCCATTTGGCGTTTTTTTCCCGTTTTTGCTTGGGAATATTGCAGGGCTTGCGACTCAGCTTCCCCCTTCTTCTCCTAGCCCCACCTGTTTTGGGGTACATTTGATCAGCAATTAGGAGGATCGCTGTCTAATATTATCCTTCCTTGGTCCTGTTTGGGTTCTACACCCCCCCCCCCCCCCCCCACCGTCCTCAAGGATTTAACTTGTTTTTAAGGGTATGTGTCTCTCTCTTTTCTTCATATATCTGGTCATATTGGACCCCAAAAGGGCAATGGGGTGGGAGGGGACAACTGGGCATTAGCCCAAGTTCTGTTATCTTATACACAAATTTCTTTCCTTTACCTTCTTAGATGACCATATACTCAGTGGAGGGTTTAATCCCAACGAGGGAACATTACATTATGTACTAATAGTATAAAGTGAAGGTAAAGGAGGCCTCTGTATTTACATATTCGATCACCGATCCCTTCCAAACCTCTAAATACCTATTATTTACAACATTTTCCTACCTTTGATAGATAACCCCTTCAAGTCTGGATCTTGATAGACCCCTATGCTCGCCCCCCTGATTGCCGTCCTGAGCCATGTGGAGTTATATGTAAGCGCCTATATACTGTACATGTAGTATAAATGATATAAGAACTACTAAACTGTTAAAATGAATTTCCACTACATATATTGTACCTATTTTTACTGTTTTTGAGTTATGTTAATTATATTATTTCTTTTTGATTAGTTGTCTCTGCAACTGACAGCCATATTTTTGGAGTCCTGAGGAAGCTCATAGCGAAACGCGTCGACTCCTTGTTTGTGTATAACATACTATGGCTCAAGTATTTTATATATTTGTATAGTGTGCTTTGGTTGGGGCTCCTCAACGTATCACTGGAGGCGACCCTACGTGAGGTCTGCACCACGTGGCACTTCGGGGACCCCCCGCCTTTTGCTTCTTTTTTCGTCTATTTTTCACTTTTTCTTTATGTATATATATTGTGTTGGATATGTATTTTCTTATGTACAAATAAAATACAATTGTTTTTAACAAAATCAATCTCTGCTATCTCGTGGTGTGCCCATTTGAAACGTCCGACCTACGTGGGGTGTCCCACAATTTTGTTTGTTTGGTTTGAATTTATGGACGGTGGCACAATATTTAGGAAGTCCCTTTTGTATTCTATTAACAATCAATGTTTAACTTTATATTACTGTATGTGCAAACATATAAACACCCCGATAGCAAGGATAACTTGCCACAAATGGGTGGTAGTGTAAAATTGTAAGTCTGTTAAAGGGGTTGTAAACCCATATAAAAAAAACGAAACAAAAAAAAAGTGCAAGACAAAGGCATAATGAACTAGTATGCATCGCGTACTAGCTCATTATGAAATACTTACCTTCGATTGACTCTGTTGCAACGGTCCCCGCACACCGTTGTGACCGGCAACATGTCTCCTGGAGCTTCTTCCAGGTTTGCAGGCTCCGCGCTGTGATTGGCCGGAGCCGCGATGATGTCACTCGTCACGGCATGAGAATTGAAGAAACGGCACCTTTGGGTCGTTTCTTCAGTGCCCATGCGTATACATGCGTATACAGTGAATATCTCCTAAACTTTGCAAGGAAAGTTTAGGAGATATTCATGGAACCTACAGGTAAGCCTTATCATAGGCTTACCTGTAGGTTAAAGTGGCTTAAAGGCTTTTACAGACACTTTAACTTGCTGTACATTTTCACTGGCAAGCTGTACACTTGCAAAGCCCTTGAAGCACAAGTTCTAGTTAGCACTTTTCCAAAGTAGCAAATGTGTGTGGCAAGTCTCTAGCAAGAGCAAAGTTGCAATGGTGAGTTTACAGCAAGAGCTCCGCAAGTATACAGCATGAAAATTCAGCCACAGTGACCACCTGTGGTTGGATGACTATTGCACAACATAACTGAACCAGAACGTGCAGAAGACTTGTAGAATGCTTGCAAAGAAAGTTGATCTGAAGTCATGCAATGCAGACTTGCTTGTGCAACAAACTTGTGAAGCCTGGCAAATCTAGCAATAGCTTAGAAAGAGAGACAAATTACCCAATGGCATGATAACTACAGGCTCACACTGAACTGAGCACCTGCCACATACTAAACCACAGCGGGGTAATGTGCCACAGCTATCTATTTCAGCTGCAGTGAACCAACAGTAGGGGGCATTGTGATGTGTTTTTCCATACATTACGCAGCTCCCCTTTTTACAAACTTTATTTGAAGTGCATAAAATTGACATTTCATTCATGTCACTGTACAGCAGCATGGTGAATAGCACTGCTGTGCGATTCTGTCCAATGCGCTGCAGTAAAATGCAGTATTTCTGCATTTTATCTCAGATCACTGCAGAGCAGCTCCTGGCTGTGTTGCCGTGTTAATAGGACATATAGGAAATATTTGTCTTCTCTTTGTCCTAGTGGTGACTGGAGTTCTTCCAGTATGGAAAAATGCCAATAACAGTTCTATGTGTTAAATGGCCCTATTTTTGTAAGGGTGAACAAATTACATATTGTGGAGCTTTGTTTAAAGTAAATGCATCAGGTTTATTAAGTAAATTAAATGCACTAAGATGTTCCAGATTCCCAAATTGAAAGCAGTGGGCTTGTCAGTGAAATGAAAACTAAAGCAAAACTGTTTGAATTCTATATATCACTTTAATTTCAAACTTTCAAGTATAATTAATACACATACAGTCAGAAATACTCCCCATTGATTCATTTTCCCTGTCTAATACTGCCATCTGCTGGATTTTGCAGTTTAGCAATTACATCTAATTCAGAATTAGGATCTAAATCATACACTGAGCGTATATCGTCTTCCTGAGATCTTTTGAATGAAAAATTGACTTTGGCTGGAAATGTATCAGGTACTGTTTGGGTTTTCTGACAGTCATCAAAAGCCACAGCAGAAGATTCATCCTTCTGCACTGTTTAGTATGGGTGGAAGAATCTGTTTTAGCAGGCATGCAAAAGAACAAAAGAAATCTATGGGTGTATGGTCAGCTTAATAGTTGAAGCACATGTAAACTCGAACAATGAACTTCTCATATTTGTTCCCTTTTGTCTGCTAAATATATCATATAACTTTTTTTTGTTCTGTTATTTGTTAAATAGATCTTGCCAGAAATATTGTGAGCAGATAACTTCCTGTGCTCTCTGTCTTGTGCACAAAGAGGGGTAATAGAGATAATGAGGGGTGGACATGAGGAGAAGGCTGTGTTCTTTCAAATCCATCACAATGGAGAAGACAGGGCTGATACCACATCATGTTAAAGAGGAAGGAAGTACACTATCTTTGTGGCATATCAACAGGTATTTTTCTGTACATACAGCATATGTAAAAGGATAAAACACGAGGGAATGTGCATGTATTTTAGAAAACTATTAAAAGGGTGTTTTTTTTTAATTCTTCCTTGATATACATTTTACAAAGTGGTTGTAAATATCAGACATGAAATCTAAACAAAGCACATGTTTCTATCTTTACTTGCCTCTCTCCAAAGCACCACGTATCATTCCAGTCTGCTGCTTTGTTCCTCTGCTATCAGCATGAATCAATTCTGACAAGTTTTCCTAACACCAAGAGAAAAAAAGGTGACAAAAAGGGATCTCCAGCACACAGCCTGTGATTGACAGCCTCAGCTCTGTTCCTGTGTGCTGTGTAATGGGAGTGTGTCCCTTCCCACCAATCAGCTCTCAGAGCTCTTGCAGTGTGTAGCTGAAACTCCCCGCCCTCTGCTCTGTGAAAAATCATTGTCATCTCTGAGTTTTACAAAGATATACAGGACAAATGGCTGCAGATAAACAGGTACAGCTTATGTAGGAGGATATGTTTCACTTTTGTGTATGACCTGAGGCTAGCCACTTCACTGGGTATAGGTAAGGGTTTACAGCCACTTTAATAAGGGCCCACAGGTGGAAGGATTCCAGTTTATTACCTGAAACACCTAGAAACAAAGCCAGGATTGTGCTGTGCCTATAAACCCAGATTGACATGATGGTGGAAGGAGTGGACAACCGGTGGTATCATGTAGAGAGAGGCAGCTGCGATCCCACTGAAGGCAATGGAAGTTGCCTCAGTCCCCCTTTAGAGCAGCAAGAGCTCTACACTGTGATCATCCCCTCTTTTCCCCCTCACCAGCAATGGTTGACATCAGTGTGATGCTGACTGTTCTGCAACCAAAGGTTGAAAGGGGGGAAGCATATCTTTGGGACTTGATCTCTGCCCTTCCCTCCTCAGCTACAGCAACAATGGCAGTGCTCTCTACTGCTTACCCCTTCTGTCCACTCAGAGCTCTCTAATCCTTTAACCCCTTCTGTTCACTCTGTGCTCTCTAATCCTCAAACCCCTTCTGCCCACTCAGCTCTCTCTGCTCCTTTCTTCTTATTCAGCCCTCTTTTCTCCTTTAACCCTTTCTGCACCTTCGGCCCCCCTGCTTCATTAACCCCCTCTGCTCTAGCAGCACCTACAGACTTGTCAGCCAAATCTGCTCCTCTGGGTAGGCCGCACTGTTCCCAGTGCTCTATAGCGTGGGTAACCCCTTCAACACTGAGAACACGTGCAAGGAGAGGCAGTGTTACCACCGGGCCACAGAGAGCTGGATCTGCAATGTGCTGGGTGGCCAGCGGTACTGGATAGAGGTCCCATGAATAGACTCCTTGTGGACTCTGTCAGAAGGTGGTGAGTGAGGGTGTCACCCTACTGCTAGCCTGGCGATGACTGTTGTTTGCTGAGGGGTTTATGTTGGGCCTGGCAGTCAGTTCTTGGGGTGCTCAAGAGATTAAGCTATTTTTTGGGAACATGGGGACTCCTTGCAGTGTGTCTTCAGGTAATGTACCTCTTCCTGTGGGCATCTTTATTGTCTTTGCCAGTTTTAGAGTCCTAGGTTGTTCATTTCTCTGGCGAGGGTTAGGGTTAATGCATTAGTAGACAAGGGCTCAGAAAAAATAGAACTGATTCCTGATTTTGTGAAAGACCATTCTTATTTTGATTATGAAGGTCCCCTTTTTGGTTACCTGGATACCATCTGGGAAGTCCATGGGGCATATGAGGGTATAGGATGCCTCAGGTATCATGAGCAATTCCAGCAATGTTGGTGTTGCCTGATCTGAAGTTGGACCATCAAGACATTGGCATTTGGATGCATGTCATGAATGCCAAAAGAGGTCCGCCTCTGAGGAGTCAGGGGCATCATTGGCCAGTAAAAAAGGCCTGTGCTGGGCCTTTAATGACACCCAGTGCATCTGGGGTGCGGTGTGTAGGTTCAAGCATGAGTGCTTGCACTGCAGTGGTAGCCACCCCACAGTGTGCTTTTTTAAGGAGCAAAAACCAGGTCAAAAACAGCAGGGTGGTGGCCCTGGAAAAGGGGAGGTCTCCAGTAAATGTAGAAGTGCTGCTTCCATGGCTAAGTAGGTATCCGAATATAGAAGCAGCCTTTTAGCGTAGGGATGGATTTTTGCATAGCTTTATGATACCTTGTACTTCCTTTCCTGTACTGAAGAGTCATAAAAACACAGGTATGTCTTCCATCACGCAATTTTTTTGTGGGTCACCCTGTGGATTCTGACCTTTGTAGGATGCTGTTGAGCCATATTACTTGGATTTTTCAAAATTTCAGGGTTCCACTGGTGCAAATAAAAACTGAGGGCCCATGCACAGCAATTACTTTTCTCAGGATCGAGATTGATTCAGGTCAAGGTGTTTCTACTTTGCCAAAAACACGTGTTGCCAGTGGGACAATATTTTTCATATTGACTATCCCTGGCCATGGCTGGCATGGCTCATCACTTTGGGTGCAATTCCTTGAGAGTTTTAATGGGAAATCTTATGGTTGGCTCTTATTTGGACCAATTCTGTTAGAGTTTTACATAAATGCAGCAGACTTCATTATCTGGTTCACTGCAGATGGGGTTGGCTTTGGAGCCTATTGCAGTACTGCTTGGACCTTGAAGAAGGGGACACACTCCAAAAGCTTGTCCTGAAAAATGTTATGTTAATGCAAATAAAAAAAGTAGCACGGACAGTACTCAATTTTCAAATGTAGTGTCAAAATCTAGGACAAGAACAGTCACATCAATTTTAAAAGGTTCTGGTTAGCTTCATGTTTTTTCAGAATAAGCAGTTTTCTAAAGCTAAAAATCTTTGCATGTCATTTCACAGCACTGAAGAAATGCAAGAACATGCAAATGAAGTACATCAGCTAAATTTGTGTTTTCTGTCAGAAACCACAGCAAGGTGCTTATGGATTGCCTGATTTTTTGTTAAGAGCTAAAGTTCTGCATGTGAAACAAACACAAAGATCTCATGATGGAGGGTAACGCATTATAACAAAAGAGTGACAATTCCATTTAAATCGGTATAGCTATAAACTTTTGCTTCTTATTCTAAATGAAGCTATAGATTTTTGCTTCCTCTATATTAGTGTTATCCAGATCATGTGATGTAGGTATGTAAAGGAAAGGGATGTGCATAAGCTTCACTAATTGTGTTTCATAAACTTTGACATCACCATGAGCTATTTACTAAACACATTGAATAAGCTTATGCACAGCGATATCACCTCAACTTTTGAATTTCGAAATCTGTTGCAAAACTTTCTGTTGCTGCATAAGGACTTCTCCTGTTTCTGTTTATCTTGGGGCCCCTATTTTCCTCCTGCTTCCTTCTGTATACTGTAGCTCCTCCAAGGGCATCCCCTGTCAGAACACAAAAGCTCAGCAGGGGAGATTTTTTTTTTTAATTAAATCTTTTTATTGATTACATGAAGTGATCATATATCAGTCAAGGGATACAATCAAATATGTCTTATACCGTATTCCATTAAAGAACACATTGCAACACATTGCATAACATTTAAAATTCTTCGGTGATAAGAGTGTTTGAGCAGGGGAGGAGTTTCTATTGGGCACCACGTCCAAATTTAAGTAATTCAGAAAAGAGACATTTTTTAGTCAAATCGGAACTCTTTAAAAAGAGATTCCAAGGACTTTTAAGGTGCTCCTCAATTAAATTCCAAAAAGAATTACAAAACAACAATTATATATAAAAAACATCTGAGATCAATTTATTTAATACAACCTTATAAAAATCCATGTATATAGAGAACACATGAACAAAACATATATCAAAGGTTTAAAACAGCAAAGACAGATCCTACATGAAGTCAACTGTAGCCCGCACTCAACATGTTTCGCCCGTGAGGGCTTCTTCAGGAGCTTTGTTTATGGGGCTGACTGAATAAAGAAGAAATATTTAAACAAATCAACATTTCACACATAAATCAATTACAGTAGCCTTCCCTCAAGGGGTATGCTTTCATCTCAATGTACATTTGAAAAATACGACAATCCAATACAACAACAATAATGATCAATGATTCACTGTGCATTTGCAATATATTATAATAATTAAACATCGAAATTCCGAGTAGTCTATTTAAAGGAAATGAATACAATATATTCCCTAAATTTCAATATACTATAAAGATAACATAGTAGTGTTTTAACACCTTACCGGATATAGGACTACCATTTGGAAAGATATCTGTGTGCTAAAGACCAGTGGGGAGCCAGGCGGTCAAACGAACAAGCCGAGAACCACAGAGCTAAAGGACAACATAGCCCTGCATTCTAAAAGGATGCAGAGGAAAAGGTAAGCACAAATAAAATTCCCTCAGAAAAGGACCTTTTCAAATTATTCCAAAAGATTACTTACTTGAACCCCTTTTAGCAAGGACGGGGGAAAAAATAGGGCCAAACCACTTGGGTCATCTGGAAGGGTAAACCTCCTGGGAATTCTCAATTCAAGAGACCAGAGATCAAAGGTAGGACCAGAGATGCCTGTAAGGGGTACCTCTCACCAGACCCCCCAGGTGAAAGGGGGAACGACAGTTTTCCCAAAAGATGTATTCAAGTCATACAAGTGACTTCTGAAAGACCAATTTTTGTACTAGTTGTTTAAGTCACCATCCATAAAAGCTGAAAAGGTAGATAGATGACATACCTAAAAGTATAGGAAAATACAGACAGTAATGCCCCGTACACACGGGACGACGATCGTGTTCAACACGTCGTACTCACGACCGTTGCATGCAGAATCGTTCGTCTGTGGCGGCACTGTCAACAGTTGAACGTACGACGGTCGTTCGTGGGAGTTGTATGTGCAGACTACAAAACTTGGTCGTGTCAACAAGCTCGCATACGACCGTTGAGTCGTGTGTAGAGCAGCTGTGTTCAACAAAGTTGTATTGTGCTAAACGCGCATGCGCCAAGTCCGGAACGGGCGGAAGTGTCCGTTCGTGTACAACTAGGCTTCAGTTTCACAGTTGCAGATTCGTTTTGATTTTGACAATTCCATTCAAATAGTGAAATGCGGCGCACATTAGCATCTTTTTCAATGGGATAATAACGAAGATGCACCTTGCTAGTGGTACACATGATACTAATGTCATACAAGTCAGCTGTACTGTAGTGATATTACTAGA
>BLSH010268517.1:857669-868466 GCA_018402905.1 Glandirana rugosa
CCGCAGTAAAGGTCAAGGACCTGAGGTCCTTCGCCTTCGACTACCTGATGTGCACAGGCGCAGGGCGGCCACTGCAGTCTGCGACCGCCCTGCCTCGCTCCTATTTTCGGTCGATGTGATCGGCGAGATAGAGAGACTAACTCCTTCGGACTCACTCCCTACCCTACGTGAGAGGGGGGAGGACGTGTCAAGAAACAGAAGGGTACACTATACGCCAAACGTTATGGGGTAGATGTTATTCCACTCGGTCGAACCTACCTTAAAAACAACATAAACTGACTCTCGAAAGAGAGAGAGTCACGTTGTAAGATTACCGAGCATGTGTGCCCTGCTGCTAGCGTGCATGCTGGCACAACTTAGCATGCAACTGCCGTTGTACACACGACCGTCGTGTGCATGTCCGTGGGCTACATACGACCGTCAACGTACGATTCAACACGGTCGTACGTGCGATCGTCGTCCCGTGTGTACGAGCCATTAGAATGTTGCACTGAGAGAGAGAAAGCTCTCAGTCAAATACAACAAAAATTCCATCCAAGCTGGCTCACCTTATTGTAGATGGGGTATTGCAAACCGCATATCACATGGGAAGACAAAGAACTGTGCAGGAGGGGGGAGAGTGCATCCCATCCCTCACTCAGGCTTCCTCAATCAGAGAGATAGAGCGGCTAGTGTAGCTGGCTTTTATCCTCGCTCCGTCCCGCCAGCGTCTGACGTCACCGGCGGGACGCGGACACGTGTAGTCCATCAGCTTCCGCTTCCTGGAGTCCAGGAACTGGAAATGACGCCGCATCCTGCCCCCACCCAAAGGAAAGAGAAGGACACAGCGCCTCCTAGCAATGGGTGAACAGAAGTCACCCAAACAGGAATCCCGGCTCAAGCTCCAGGGACCAAAGCTGCCCGCTGTGTGACCACAAAGCAGGCTGAGCCGATGGATCAAAGGGCTCCCAAAGCCCACAATGTTGGCCTGATCAAGAGCATATTAGGTGCCCTATCCATCCGTGTGATTCCCAAGGCTCGATACTTGAGCTCCCGGCCCCAGTGGTCGTATAGCCCTAGAAAATAGAGCCCTAGATAGCAAAAACAGATAAAGATTGTTGTATATATTGCAAACAACAAAAAGAATAAATACATAATTTTCATATTTCAAAAATACACAAAATGCACAAAAATATAATAAGGTAAGAAAAAAAAACACCCATCCATTCAGCCTCCATAGCAAAAAGCAACTCTTATAGAAAAGGCTTAAAAGACAAGGAGTCATTCAGACCAGGGAAACGCAAGGCCGCCAAGGTCTGAATCCAGCGCGTTTCTCGCTGGAGGAGAATCTTGTCATGATTGCCCCCTCTTTCATGAGGGGGTATGTGCTACCTTCTTATTTGCAAGATACTGGTGACCTATTAAGAGCACTAGAAGGCTTGCAAATTCCTGAAGATGCATGGCTTGTGGCCATAGATGTGGAAGCCCTGTACAATTCGATCCCTCATGACTTGGGCATTTCCACAGTAGGATCCTTTCTTTTTGAACGGCAAGATGCTTCTTGGCCTTACAATTGGTTCATTTTGGATTTATTATCCTTCATATTGAAAAACAACATTTTTATGTTTGATGGCTCCCACTACCTCCAGGTGCAGGGTGTTGCGATGGGGACTAGATGTGCCCCGTCGTATGCAAACCTGTACCTGGGGGGGTGGGAGCGTGATCTATTCTACAAGGAGGAATCACGTGACCTCTTGGAAAGGGTGCTAATTTGGCGAAGCTTCATAGACGACATTTTTATCGTCTGGACAGGGTCGCTTCATGATCTTTCCACATTTTTGGATTACTTGAAGACCAATACCTTTAATTTAAAGTTCACCATGACTTATAACCAGAAGTGCCTCAGCTTCTTGGACGTTAGCATATACGTCCAGGAGGATGGGACATTAGGCTCTACTCTATTTTGCAAAGCATCAAGTGGCAACACCTTATTACATGCGACTAGCTCTCACCCTACACCTCTCATTGACAATATTCCATATGGTCAGTATCTTAGACTTTTGAGAAACTGTAGTAGGGAAGCTGACTTTGAAAAAGAAGCCAAAAATTTACAACAGCGGTTACTACAGAGAGGATACAGTAGGAACTGTTTAAAACGTGCCTACAAAAAAGCAAAAGAGAAGAAAAGGGAACATTTACTTTTCTCTGGAGACAGAAATCAGACACGGAAACTCACTGACACTGAGAATGTTTGAATAATTACTCGGTTTTCAGGTCAACACAAACAAATTAAACATGTATTTCAGAAATATTGGTATCTGCTGATGTTGGATACCTCTATATCTAAACATTTAAAAACTTACCCGCAAATTACTTATAAAAGATCGCGTTCATTAAAGGACAAGTTGGTACACAGCCATCTTCAATCAAGTAAAGGTATAGGGGGAAGCACAAAAATTGGGGACCTACCCCTGTGGCTCATGTAGTTTTTGCAGATTCATATTTGGATCTGTTTCAATTATTTTACCCAATGGCAGAGTCTTTAAACCAAATTTTAGAGCAGACTGTCAGTCAGTGGGAATCATTTACATCATGTTTTGTAATTGCGGGGCCTTCTACGACGGAAAGACGAAGAGGCCCTTCTTTCATCGAATAAGAGACCATGTATCTTTAGTGACCAAGAAAAGAATGGAGACCCCTATTAGCCGACATATGGGCTTGATGCACGGCTTTAATAGCTCCATGATGCATTTTTTTGCTCTGGAGCACATACCCCCTCATGGAAGAGGGGGCAATCATGACAAGATTCTCCTCCAGCGAGAAACTCGCTGGATTCAGACCTTGGCGGCCTTGCGTTTCCCTGGTCTGAATGACTCCTTGTCTTTTAAGCCTTTTCTATAAGAGCTGCTTTTTGCTATGGAGGCTGAATGGATGGATGTTTTTTTTTTTCTTACCTTATTATATTTTTGTGTATTTTGTGTATTTTTGAAATATGAAAATTATGTATTTATTCTTTTTGTTGTTTGCAATATATACAACAATCTTTATCTGTTTTTGCTATCTAGGTCTCTATTTTCTAGGGCTATACGACCACTGGGGCCGGGAGCTCAAGTATCGAGCCTTGGGAATCACACGGATGGATAGGGCACCCAATATGCTCTTGATCAGGCCAACATTGTGGGCTTTGGGAGCCCTTTGATCCATCGGCTCAGCCTGCTTTGTGGTCCCTGGAGCTTGAGCCGGGATTCCTGTTTGGGTGACTTCTGTTCACCCATTGCTAGGAGGCGCTGTGTCCTTCTCTTTCCTTCGGGTGGGGGCAGGATGCGGCATCATTTCCGGTTCCTGGACTCCAGGAAGTGGAAGCTGATGGACTACACATGTCCGCGTCCCGCCGGTGACGTCAGACGCCGGCGGGACGGAGCGAGGATAAAAGGCGGCTCTCACTAGCCACTCTATCTCTCTGATTGAGGAAGCCTGAGTGAGGGATGGGATGCGCTCTCCCCCCTCCTGCACAGTTCTTTGTCTTCCCATGTGATATGCGGTTTGCAATACCCCATCTACAATAAGGTGAGCCAGCTTGGATGGAATGTTTGTTGTATTTGACTGAGAGCTTTCTCTCTCTCAGTGCAGCATTCTAACTGTCTGTATTTTCCTATACTTTTAGGTATGGGTGGCTTTGAGCCTTAACATTAATGGGCTGTCATCTATCTACCTTTTCAGCTTTTGTGGACAGTGGCTTAAACAACTAGTACAAAAATTCGTCTTTCAGAGGTCACTTGTATGACTTGAATACATCTTTTGGGAAAACTGTCATTCCCCCTTTCACCTGGGGGGTCTGGTGAGAGGTTCTCCCGCTAATTTATTGTTTTCACACACAGTTTGAAGATAATTGTAAAACACTCATATGGCTTCTCCCGATAATTTATTGTTTTCACACACAGTTTGAAGATAATTGTAGAACACTCATATGGCTTCTCCCGCTAATTTATTGTTTTCACACACAGTTTGAAGATAATTGTAGAACACTCATATGGCTTATCCCGCTAATTTATTGTTTTCACACACAGTTTGAAGATAATTGTAGAACAGTGATATGGCTTCTCCCGGCTAATTTATAGTTTTCACACACAGTTTGCAGATGATTTTAGAACAGTGATATGGCTTCTCCCGGCTAATTTATAGTTTTCTCACACAGTTTGCAGATGATTTTAGAACAGTGATATGGCTTCTCCCGCTAATTTATAGTTTTCTCACACAGTTTGAAGATGATTGTAGAACAGTGATATGGCTTCTCCCGGCTAATTTAGACTTTTCTCACACAGTTTGAAGATGATTTTAGAACACTGATATGGCTTCTCCTGGCTAATTTAGACTTTTCTCACACAGTTTGAAGATGGTCCACATCCACCTCCATTTTTGATTTTTTTTATGTGATTTTTGTTTAAAAATTATTTTAAGTTATTTCCCTGTCCCCATTTCTTTGTAGGGCACTTGTCCGACCCTTACCCCCATGTTCCTTCCTTTTGCAGACATCTAGGACTTTCCAGGACTTTTTTACAGCAATTTTCAGAACTTTTAGTAAAATTACCAGAACCCCAGACCCGAACCAGGACTTTTTTTTGAAAAGTCTGGGTTCGGGTCCGGGTCCCGGACACCCAAAAGTTTGGTACGGACCCGAACTTTACAGTTCGGGTTCGCTCAACTCTAAAAATAACAACTTCTCAGAGTGTCTCCAACTCCCCCCCACCCAAACCAATCACATGTGTAGAAGCCTATCAAGAACCAGTCTAGGTGGAGCCAGGCTTGGATTCTCTAGCCAGGGCTGCCATATTAGATCAAATGTATGGCCTTCGTTTCTGTGACGGTATGCTAGCTGTTCCCTCATAAGGAGTGTATTGACATATGTGATCCACTGCTTTCCATTAGGCACGGTAGATGCCATTCAATATCTAGCTATTTATTTTCTAGCTAGATACAGTAGTCTAGTGATCAGGAAGTATACTCCCCTTGGAAACATTTCTATATCAATCGCACCCAACAGGTACACCACAGGTGTTGGTGATATATTTCGAAACCTCAGCCCAGTAGCGCTGGAGCTTTGGACACTGCCATATCATATGGATGAAATACCCATTATGCACTTTGCATTTGGGGCACAGGGGAGTCCCTGTGTCCCCATTTATGCAAAGGGGAGATTATTAGTACAACAGCTGTCAGTTTTTTTTTCATTCAACCTGCTGGGTTGAATGAAAAGAAACTATTAGTTTGTACTAGGCTTTAGTTTCTCTAGTGAATATAACAAAGTCCCATTCATCCAGTGTAACGTGCTCTTGTCATAAACAGTTCACCAGTGCTGTGCTATATTGCATAAACTCTTCTTTGTGCTTCATGCAAAAAAAAATGTGCTTTCCTCATACCCACCAGAGAGACTATGCCTTTCAACAACGAGTCAAACTGCTCTTTGGGATTTCACCCTCCCTGGTATTATCTGTGGTTATTAATAGATGTCACCCTCTCTCCACTCTTGGTCTTCTTCCTCTCCTCCAGCCACAGTGGTGGAATTGACCCTCCGGGGGGCTTGTGTCTCTCAAACAAACAATAGGGGAACACAAGGGGAAGCTACCATAGTGTATTTATTTTATTATTTATTTCAGGTACTTATTATAGCGCCATCAATTTATGCAGCACTTTACATGTACATTGTACATTCACATAGTGTAGTAACCTTTATTCATTAAAATTAAGTGACATCACCCAAAATGTATGAATTAGTGGTGTAAAATTTTGTTATTAAGAGGTTGAGACAGCTCTGTGTAATAATGATTGATACACTGTATGATTTCAATACTTGATATTGGTTGTTAATGAACAGTGTCAGTCACAAATACACACAAGTAATATTTTGAGCACTGGGTACACATCATAACATAGTGCAGGTGTATATGTATGTATATATATATATATATATATATATATATATACACATTTGGTTTCTCTAGAGTAGGGGTGGGCCTGCAGTTCGAGTCGAAGTGTGAACATTATGGGGCGTTCGCGGTGACTTCGCCCGCCGCGGAGCGCCCCATAATGCAAAGAGAGCTCAGTTGGCGGGAGCCCTCCCATGGAGGAGGAGCTGTTGAGGCTTTTTTTTTTTCGGGTCCGTCGTGCACCGTGATTGACGATGGATTACAATGGGGGACACTTATTTTTTTTTCTTTTTTAATAAAAGGTGTCCCTAATTGTCTTCTGTGTTTTTTTCTTTTTTTAACACTTTTTGGTGAATTAGTAGGGGTACGATGTACGGTATGTGAGAGAAGATCTATAGCGGCTTACTGTGAGTTACGTGTACAGATCACTATTGACTGTTGAAAGTTAAGTTGCCAAAGGAGACATCAGTTCTACAAACACAGTTGCTGTATCCAGCTTAAAGGCCCTCCACCTGTATAGCTGTCTGCCTATTATTTTTGTCTCAGAGTCAACCAATTGCTATTGCATATGCCTAAGGGTGTCCTGGCCCTATCCCTCTCTCCACCAGTTCTGTTCGAGAGACAATAAATCTCTTTTCTTGCATTCAAAAAGTGACTGGCACCCATGTTTCCAACTTGCATTACACCCACCATGCCTAATTACCCACACTTCGAGGAAGGGTGTCAGCTCTCCCTGACTCTGGAGGTCACCAGGTCTGTAGGGGTCGGGGAAACCGCTACATTTAGCACCAAGCATGGGGCAAAGGCATTATTCCTGCAGTGGTCATCCCTAGCAACGGACTGCAACTACCTCGGGATTTCGTCTGGCTCTGTGGGAAGGGGGCAAGTGACATCTTTGTTCCTCATAGAGGCAGGTGCTGAAGTTCCTGGAGAACATGTGAACCAATCCTTTGGCAGAGGGAGGAGCTGTCGATCTGCAAACGAGGAGAATGAGACGCTGCTAAGAACCACACCATTACCTGAACATGTGCTGCGGAGTTGTTACTGAGTGGAAGATATGGCAGGTGTTGGTCCTAGCTTGAGTGGACCAAAAGGTGGCTTGACAAATACCGGAGTGCTGTATGTACCCAAAGTGTAGCCTCGCGCTCTACACCGCAGGAGGCTATGAAGCTATTGGGCTAGTCTGTGAGAAATGTTCCGGCCTTGCTACCAATGTACAGCACTGGATCTTCTGCGGACAATGCCGAGAACCCCTACTTGAGGTAGAATCGCCAGCCCTGCCCCCATGTGCATTGGAGGTAGACTAGGACAAGAATGTTGCCATCCCGATCTGGGGAATCACTGAGAAACACGCTGCCATCACCTGGCTTACAAGAGATGCTGCTCCTCTAATCCTTGCTGCTGCTCCAAGGTCAGGTATTCCAGTCATCTCCCAGGGTTGCAGTCAAGCCCAACTGCACTCATTGGTGACAGAACCTCCTAGGGAGAAGACAGCGGAGACTGGTAAGCCTAATCTGGGTGAAAGCGGTGTGCTTGAGGGGACTACAAAGCCTGTGGCCAGTAAGGGAGTTGTGTTTGAAGTGCCCACAGTTTCTAGTTTTAAGTGCAACCTGCTTCCAGCCGAAGAGTGCTCTGCATTCTGTCTGACCGGATTTCTGAACTGTTCTCAGACACTTTGTCCTGGCCTGAAAAGTGGACTGATAGTGATGAGGAGTAACCTTGTGATGTGGAGTAGGATGAGATCCTCCCTGTTAAGGCCTCCAGTGTCAAGATTGAACTGTCTGCTGATGTGGTACCATACTTGTGCCTTGTAAACTCATTTGAGGAAGAGCGATGGGCAAACTGGGCCTAAATACCTAAGTCTGCTAAGTCTAAGCCATTCCTGTCAGTCAGACTACCCTGTAAGTCTGATATCCTTGCTGGGCATTGAGTTCAATGTGCAGCGGACACGCAGATTCTACCTGGGTGTGGAGATCCCAGAGTGCTGCCCAGGCTGTCCAAGCTACAGAGAATTGTCATAAAGAAGGTAGCTGAAGAATACGGCTATCTATATCCTTATGTGCTCACTTATTTGTAAAAGGAGATTCAGGAAAAGAGAATGGAATGGATTGATGCTACCATCTGGAGTTATCTAAATATTCCTCTTTGGTGGTGAATTGAAGAAGTTGTCACAGCAACATGCTGAGAAATATGCAAACATCTTCCAGACCTTGGATTATGGTCGTCACATCTACTTTGACTGTGTAATTATTCGTCGGCCAAACCAAAAGGATATACAGCACTATATCACCATGATTGACTCGAGTGGAAAGCCTTTGCGATTGCCTGAGCCTAGATACTATTGGTGATATCCTCAGACTGTGACAAGTTCATCCTAACCAGAGTGGATTGCAAAATATATTAGTGAAGTTGTGTTGACTTTGCCAGACGTTGCTCCACACTTAAAAAAAAAACACATTGTTGATGCAGGGACACTCCTGCCTGTGCTGTTCTGCTGGACGGTGTTCCTGATTCCCAGCAGTTGCAGGAAGTGCCCTAACAGAGGCATGCTGGCCTGTGCTCTGAAATTGCCAGCATGCCTCCTTCTGAAAAGTGACATGCTGATTTGATGGAATATCAGCATGTTTGTTTCTTCACCAGTGAGGAAAATTGTTCTCTGTCCCCGGGCTGCGCTAAGGACAGACTGAGAAATACTTAGTGCAAGGGGACTCTGTTGATCCAAAAGATGGACAGTTCTTCAAGAATTACAGTCCCTTGCATGTTGACTTGGCTAAAGTGTTGTCTGTGAATAGCCATGCAAATCATCCCCGGAGTTGTTTCTGTGAAGGAGGGAAGCTGCTGGGAAAAGTTGTTGCTGTGTTTTTGCACCTCAAGTGAAATGACTGTTGGACTTTGGGGGTCCAAGAACAATGGGGTGTTTAGTTAGTTAGGTAGAATGTGCTGTGGGAAAAGGGACAAGTTCTCACCTTGAAACTCGGATTACTGGACTGAAAAGTTACACCAGGACTGTTCTCTGATATACTGATCACTAGGTGGCATAAGAGTGTCAGCCTGAGTGAGTCTTAATCTCAGCTTTGCTCAGATTTCAATGTAGATTGATAAGTAAAAGTTATTTTCTAGGATTGCTATGAAAAAGGGGTGCCACCCTTGAGGGGGTGGGGCCCATTTTCAACTATACATATGTCTAGGGATAGTCATTTGATAGAAGTGTATATGTAGGTTGAGATATATTACTGTGTTAATTTGCATTTTTTTTTTGTTGCTTTCGGCTGAGAGTGAACAAACTTCACTTATGTACATATTGCACTGTATTGCTATAGGAATAGGATGTGTTTCTATGCTCTCTTTCAGGTGTTCCAGCACCCATTGTGTCTTCCTTGGCTAAGGAGAGACAATGACTTCAGCTTGTACCATAATGCTAAACTTTCTCTTCTTTACAGGTGTATATAGTAGATAGATAGTTAGGATACAAGGCTACTGTTATTGTATTTGTCCCTCATTTGTTCGGGTGGTACGCGACACGTAAAATTATAAATACTGTCCTTTATTTATCTGTACTTATGTGAACTGCCACTTGCCTTAGTACATATGTTATGTTAGTTATTTCATGTGGTACACTACATGTGTTGTTATTATTTTTGTCCTTGCCTGTTACCCTACCTATCCAAGTTTTTGCCAGGACATTCACTCTCAGGATTGAGAGTACTTTTTTTGTTGCAAACTCAGATGTAGTTTCCCTTGGCAGGGGGAGGATGTAGAACTCTGGTCTTAGGCAGGGTTGCTAACAAATGTATAGTAAATAAAGTCAGCGCAGTTATTCTAAGAAGTAAGCAGCTGAACACAATAGGTAATTTATCAAATCCTAAAAAGGTTCCATATGTAATGTCAAGGTGCAGCGCTGTATAAAAGTTCTTAATGAAAGCACCCAAAGTGCCGCAGTGCAATAGCCTTCAATAGTGCTGTAGTGTCACTCCACCTCCACCGCAAACACTAGCCTCTCACCTCACCAGGTAGGCTCTTATTACAGGAGCCAAAGTCAGCCTTGTTTGAACTTAGAAGAGGGAAGTTGCTCGCTCCGAATATCACATAGACATCCCCGGTGATCCTCATGAAAGGGATCCTCCAGTAAGCATCAGCACATCATCACAGAAGGGATATGAAAAACAAATGACCACATCTAGTGCTCTCCGTCATAAAAGGCACATTTATTAAATACAAAGCAGGGTTACTTACATACGTGGCACTGAAGCCCAGTGCATGGCTAAAAGCATGATAAATTCTCCTGACTCCTCCTGAACATCCCAGGGGAGGGGAAACCTCAATGTGCAGACAGTGAAGGTAGCGGGTGACGTCACTTCCTGCTTCCGGACGCGTTGCGTTCCACGAACCGGAACTTCATCCCCATTTTTTTTGTATGTTGTAAAAGAGGATGTTACGCCGAGTAAATTGATACCCAACATGTCATGCTTTAACATTGCGAACACTCGTGGAATTGCGCCAAACTTTGGTACTTAAAAATCTCCATAGGCGACGCTTTAAAATTTTTTACAGGTTACATGTTTAGAGTTACAGAGGAGGTCTAGTGCTAGAATTATTGCTCTCGCTCTAACGTACGCGGCGATACCTCACATGTGTGGTTTGAACACCGGTTACATATGTGGGCGGGGCTTACGTATGCGTTCGCTTCTGCGTGCGAGCTCGCGGGGACGGGGGGACTTTAATTTTTTTTTTTTTGTTATTATTATTCATTTTACTTTTATTTTTTTATTTTTACACAGTTTCCTTAATTTTTTTTTTTTTGATCACTTTTATTCCTATTACAAGGAATGTAAACATCCCTTGTAATAGGAATGGTGCGTGACAGGTACTCTTTATGGAGAGATGGTGGGGTCAA
>BLSH010268517.1:910492-926378 GCA_018402905.1 Glandirana rugosa
GGTTATTTTTAGATCCAACTACCGGATAAAGTCCATCCAAAGTGTCATATACGAATCAATTAAAAAACCGTACTCCCGTCGATCACAGAATTTGATGTAATACAACGATACATATCTCAAGAAAATCTCAACCTTAATACGTTGTACATTATTTTTTAAGTTAGAGTTCCTCGTTGTTTTACGTTGGCCTCACGTGTTAGACCGAATTTTAGAAATGGATGGTAGCAGTGATTAGCCATTTGTTGTGTAGAAGCATAAAGACTAATTATATGAAAACCTTTGAATTTTTTAGAACTTACATTTTGAAATATTAATATAACGACCTATCCTAATGTGAAATAATAAGGCATTAATGATGGTATTGTTATACTAGGTTTCAATGAGGCGTTACCCATTTCAGTGTGTAAAAATAATTCTTACAGCCAGATTGTGCACTCCGGTTGCATTTTGTTGCTCCTTGAGATTGAATTTTTTATTACATGTTGCATAATTCCAACTCTAAAAGAACTCTATACATAGCAACATAATGTAGTTTAAGACACTAGCTGCCCTCATGCCAAAAAATTAACTAAGCATATACTGTGAAACCTACCTGAAATAGGCCATCAACCTAGATTTTTATTGGTAATTGTTGTAGATACAACAGCACAACTTAGCTAGTGTGAGCTTTGATCTTGCTTGGCTGTCTTATATGATTGCACATGATCTTTAAGGCAGACAGTGATCCTGTCTGGAAAATACAATTGAAGAAAAAGCTGGCCATCAACGGGGAGAGAAAATACTTACCTCTCTGCAGCCTGTGCAACTACATACTGCACTATTCGCACTGTTTCAGATAGTCACCTTTAGCAGTATAAATCATTTGGTCCACCTGGTCCACCACCAAGCACATAAGGGAATCAAGAGATAGACAAACCTGAAGCGTCAGTTTCTGAACAGACTTCAGCGGGTGATAACAGTAGTGTTTTGCAATGCAGCCAGCAGAAGTGACAATTTACTCTTTCACAGGCAGAGCTTTTTGGACTTAAAATTTCCCTGAAAAGGTTGTATTAATACTGGCCTTGTTAGTAGCACATTCTTCTGTTGCTACTCCCCCCTCCTTCCCTGCACTCTAAGGGATTTGGCTGGGGTATGGTGCAGCGTCTCCTAAGAGGTACCTCTTTACTAAGCAAAGGGGCAAAAGGTCTCAGGAGAGTATCTGTTTGGGGGCAGTCTATAGTCCCGACTCTTCAGCTGGATAAATGTTGGGGCCTAATAACCGTTGGCACACTTTAAGGTGGTCAATAAAGCCTGCAGGCAGTTCTATAGCTATAAAATGGTAGCTGGTTAAGTAATTCATAATGGCTCAGTCTCTAATGGTGGTAGCAAGTAATGGACTTAAAGCCCTCTCATGAGACCCAGCAACACAGCAGTGGTGGTCCCTCTGGTTAGGAGTCTCCTCACTCTGGGTTGCCCGTGGTGACTCTGGTAGGCAGTGCATCAAGGTCTATTTTTGGCAGTGACTCTGACTCTCCACACCCAGGTCACTGCTCTGTACTATCTGGCTTCACCACACACAATTGTGAGTTTCCAAAGGTACATTGAAAGTCTCTCTCTCCAGGGTGGCACCCTACAGCACGTTCCTCTGATTCTGTCTCCACTACTCTGATCTCTGGTAACATTTGCCTATGCAAAAACTTCTTGCTCTGCTCCTCCTCCTCCTCTATAGTAGGGTTCTGTGGGAATCGTAGTCCAGAGCCTGCTAATTCCAATGGGCATTGCTATCTCTGGGAACTACATGTCCCATCATCCCCCTCTACCGATTGGTCCCTCTGTGGTTTGCTAGGAGTGGGAGGAACAGAGCAGACAAAGTGGTGATTACACAGAGCCTGCTGCTGACAGGTGGAGCAGGCAGGAACACGTAGAGCAGCTCTCCTCAGGTGCTCTGTCACTGGTCTGGGTCTGGAAGGCAAGCGGGGAGAGCAGTGCAGAATTGGCGGAGTGCACCCAAACAATGTTCCAGGCCAGGCAAGCCTTAAACTTAGTGCAGCAGGGGTTAACAGCAGCAACCATCATTAGGACTCTTCTTGCGGGTCTATACTCAGTGTCTCTGGGACTTACTTGGATGCCTCCCTCCAGGCTCAGGCAGGCAGTCTTCCAGAATGGATCCCCAGTAGAAACCCTCTCTCTTAAAATAGGGCCTCCCAGCTATGCATAGCTGGGGCCTTGTTGAGAATAGCAGAGTCTTCAAATGGACTACCAGGAAGGGCAGCAGCCCTTCTGGCTGGGAACCTTTACTCCTGGGGAAGAACCCTACTCTCCCGGGCTCCAGACTATTTATACACTCTCCCATCCAGCATCTGGGCACCCTCCCTCAGGGATTGGCTGAAGCTGCATCAATATTCAGACTGCTCGTATGATTTCCCCACGCATTATATTCTTGAAGCCTGCAGAAAACAAGGGGAAGTAATCAAATTTGCAGCCTGCAGAGCCCAGAGAAGACCCAAGCAATCATATGCCGAGTGACAGTAGTAATACTGCCAACTAAATGAGTGCCTTCCACCTGTGACAACAGACGTTTTGGCGGGTAGTAGAAGTGGCCAAATATGGTCATTATGGCCTGATTCACGCCTATGCATTTTTAGTGCTTTTTGCACTACAAAAGGTGTTCCATAGGAAACCATGTTAAATGCACTGTAGTGCAAATCTGCAAAATATAAAAAGCACTAAAAATGCATAGGTGTGAAACAGGCCTTCGTTCTTCTGTTTAACAAACTGTCAACAGCTTAGGTTCAAGTCAAATTCATGGTTGACCTGAACCTCATCCCTACTGACCACCTGGTAACATGTCAGTTCTGTCTTGTATATGTGACAAATAAAGCTTTCTTCAGGGGAGTTTATGCTGCAAACTAGAATTACACTTACTAAGGATTTCTTTTCTGGAGAATTTTCACCTTGAGAGATTGTCACTGCCTAACAATAGCAGTACAGTGTTTAAAAGGTCTAGCCCTAACACACCTCAGTAGTTTCCAAAAAGCAAAAAGATACCGCTACAACTAAACAGACGACTCTCAGAAAGGAACTACTTGTACATCAAATTTTATATTTCCATGTTTATCTTACAAATTTAGCAGCTTTGTGGGAATAGAGCTATAAATGAGAAACCGCTAAAGAAAGCGTTGAAGCTGGTAACAGCCATAATTCATCCTGCTCATCTATGGAAAGGTCAACGTAATTGTGAACAAAACAGGAGGCTGCTAGGAAATGCAGCTATATAACTCGGTTTTTCAGAGCGCAATATGATCATATTGCTGTCATAAGCACAAAAAGATAAATACCGCTTAAGAGCTTTTGTACCAGAATGAGCACAATAAGCCACTGTATATAAAAGAAAACTGAGATTAACTTTTTCATAGAGCAACTTGAAGAAACTAAAATAAGATGTTCAGCACATGGCAGCATATAGCATTTCTGAAAAAATACAAAGTAAACTCAGATTTACATAACCTCCATGGTCTGCAGACATGTACAAAATACATTTATATACGCAAGGTTAGAATGTTTGTCATCTCTGTTGCAATTATCTTTGGGTTGTCCTGAGGCACTCTAAAGGACTCCACAACCCATAGCATCAGGCAGTTGTACAACCATTTAAAGGAAAACTGTTTTAAGGAAACCTTGGAAGTGGATATTGCTAATCAGGCTCTGAAAACTCCATTTGCCTGGCTAGCTCTACCTTCAATACTTTGCGTTACTGACACAAAAGAAACATGCATCATGTAAAGGCAACTTTCTGATTTGCATATTTGATCCAAGTCCAAGAGTCATACTAATGAAGCAAGGTCAGCATGACAGCCAGACTACTCACATTTTTCAAAGGGAGAGAGCAGCATAACAATCTGCATTTCTTTCAAAATTTTTAATTTAAAATGGAATAATCTTTTACTGCTAGTACAGCTGCATATTATTCCAGTGTAAACAGAATTATAAATATTGCATATATACTGCAAATTACTTGAATGCCATCCATTTACCATGTACAGTATATTCAGGGTCTGTATACGGTGCAATGCCTGTAATTTACGGTTTTCGCTCTTCAAAGTACACGTCTATTGGTCTTCTCAGTCTGAATGTAAAAAGGATCTCTATGTTGCTAATTGTTCTAATCAAGGCAGTCATTTAGCAGAAACGTTAGTAATATTGTTTGGATGCAGATAGGCACTAGAAGGGAAAGTACAAGAATGCACTACACTTTTCCTTTAAGCAAAGCCATTAATCAAGTCCACAGTGACCAAGTAATAACCATACCCAAGGCATGAGTAATACTAACCAAGCAGATGGCTAATATAATCGGAGCAACCTTGCCAGACGGGACAGCAGCAAGGAATTGCTTATGTTCAAGCTTTACTCTGAAATAAGAAAATATTGTCCAAATACAAAAAGCAAGTGTATATTTACTTGAATCTTTGTGTGCTTTATGTATTTCTTCCAGATCTGTGCAGTAATCCAGTGGGAAATTGCCTCTGTGCAGGAGCTTGCTGTAATAAAGACCAATCACTGCTGCCATCTCTCCTTGTGCAGTGTGACTGGTCTTGTCTCCAACCCCTCCTGCAGTTTTCTGTCGGCATCCTGTAGTGGATGGAGCCTTGGCCTGTCCCACTCCACTGCTCCCTGCACAGGCCATATACATGTAGCAGTCTCCTAGTTAGGCTGCTAGGCAAGTTTAGTTTTTGGCTCCTCCTGTATTCATGGGAGAAGTGGTTGTTTGGTCTGGTCTGTTCAGGGTTTCACAGACAAAGTTTTATTGCTTCACTCTGCCCCTAGAAGAAGTTTATAGAGCTTAGGGATGGAGAAATCAAATAACCAGCCTGAATATTCATCAGGGCCTAGCCAATCCCGGGGGAGGTGTGCTTAGATGGTGGCCAGGGAAGCTGAGATGGTCTTCCCCCAGCAAGGAGAAATTGCCAGCTTTAGAGGGGGCTATTGTTCCTCTGAGACAAACCTTGGATTGCGCTGCTGTTCCGAGGTCTTGGAGCAGGAGAATTGGAAGGGACCTGCAGGACAAAGGGATCTGGTCTTGAGAAGGATATTTTTCACTCACTGGGAGCTGTCTGAAGGAAGCTGGAAGGTGGCAGCTGTCTGGGTACCCTTGAATAATGACCCTGTACTGATTCCTGGTGACTGTAGGCATGAGATACAAGTGCTAGACATTGCTCTGACTGATACAGTTAGGGTCTCAGATACTGGGCATTTCCCTGTCCTCAGCGGGATTCTGGACTGTGAGTACGGTTGCCACCTTGTCTTTAAACCAAAACACTTTAGTGGCACACGACAATATTTTTGTTGTTGGTGTAGTATACACCAACAACTGCTTTGGACACTTGAGCGGCATAAGGAGAGAGTAATGCGGTGAGAAGTGGGTTTGGCCAAGTTGTGTTAACAGTGGGAGGGGCTTAAAGTAGCCCACCCTACCTACAGCACCCCTTACTACCCACTGCCCTCCAATCTACCACTGACAGTCTAAAGTAGTGCACCCTACCTAGAGCAACCCACACTATCCACACCACACCAAAGCGGCCCATTCTATCTACAACACCCCAAATCAATCCATCATACCCAAGGGACCCGAAACCAGACACAGCACCTGAAAGACGACCCACACCTCTCCTGACACCACAAAGTAGTCCACCCCACCTAGGACCCTCCAAACTTGACCCTGGCATTCCTTAGTATACCACCCTACTCCTGCCAATACACAGCTAATCATCCCACACCAGACACCATACAGGAAGCAGTGCTGTTTCCCCCACCTGTACAGGGAGTCCCACAGCCTGGGTCACTCCACCTCCCCCACTCAGACACATGCACTGTATATACAGCTGTGTCTGCAGCAGGCCAGGTTCTAAACCTGTGCAGAAAAGCAGCAGGCAGATGACTCTCTGTCTCCGGGGAGGAGGAGAAGAAACGCTGGCTCCCTGCTCTCCCTACTCTGCCAGCAACTGTCACCATAACCACAGCTGTCCCCATCCCCATAAGCGGAGGTGAGAGGGCCTCATCACAAAGTGGGATGGACCAGGGGGCAGCAGTCAGGTGGACAGTGGTGCTCAGTGATGGACTGCATACCTGTCTCCTGCTGTCCCCTTCTGTAGGCTGTGGGCTTCTACCATGTGTTACAAGTGATCGGCTGCACTTTCTGGTCCTTCTGCTGGGCTCCTGTCAAGCCTGATGTTCCTATCAGCACAGGAGACACACAGACAAGGAGAAGAGCGGTGGTGCGTCCTGAAAGGTGCCTGCTGTTTTTGGGCACTTAAAGCCTTGATGTGTAAACTCTGAACATCTGAGAGGGGGATAAAAGCAGCAATAGTAAACAGAGAAGTGCGATCGGTGTGTGTGATGACTGGACTGGGGATAGAGATGAGGGGCAGACACATTGGTGGCAGGCACGGTGGACGTCTCTACCTCACTGGCAAGTATGCTGTGTGAATGTGTCCGGGAATCAGGAAGTTGGAAACCTGGACACATGATGCAAAGATGGGACTGTCCAGGTGGATCCCAGACAGGTGGCAACCCTAACTGTGAGCTTTGTGAAGAGTACTTTGAAATTATACAAGGTAACCAGGTGCCAAAGGGGGACTTACCTTATGGTCCCCAGCAGTAAGGCTTTGAGACTGTTCAAAAAGATACCTTATGGTCATTAGCTGTGAAGATTTAGATTGTCCTCCCATTGGATGTTGCTAGCGGTTTTGCAGTTTCCCATGCCCCAATCCCTCTCTTGTTGCAAGCTGCACAATCAATAAAAAAAAAAAAAAAAAGACAACCCCTAGACCATGGGTTTCCAACCAGTGGCCCGGGCAGCCCTCTGATGTAGCCCGTGACCTCCTGCTCTGGGATGGCAGGTTGGCAAGCCCAGATCACAGGTTGCCGACCCGCCATTCCAGAGCATCAGTGTGGTGAATAGAGCCAGTGATAGAGGAAGCAAAAGCAGCTGCGGAGCAGAGCCGCATAAGCCAATGCTTCCTGTATAGCGCTGGCTCCTGTCACAGGCGGAGTGATACCAAAATGTACTCTGCCTGGGACAGCGACAACAATACCTGAATGGAGGAGTGTTATTAAAAGGTAAGTTTATTACTAAAATCACACAATGTATATTTGGGCATATCTGTTCTGCAGTGGTTATTGGGCTGCTTTCAAACTGATCTGCAGGTGCAGCGCAGCACACCTGCAGGTTACCTGCACTGAGTCAGACTTCTATTACCTGTGGGTTTTTTGGTGCGCTTTGAGAAAGTGCACCACACCTGTAGGATATAATAGAAGTCTATGGAAGAGTGCAGCTAACCTGCAGGAAAGCTCCAGGTGCACTGCACGGTGTGGGTAAACCACAGAGCATCAGTGTGAAAGCAGCCTTAGGCCCCTTTCACACGGGCAGCTAGAATTCAGCTTTTAGCTACGGATAGATGAAGTTATCTACCGCAGCTATACTCAGACAATGCTTTTCTATGGCCCCATTCACACACTGCATTCAGCAATGGTTTCATTACATGAAGTTTTGTGCGATTAGAAAAAATAAAATTTGACTGTATCCAGGAACGATGTAGCGCAGCTATCTGCACATAACTGCGGGTATTCGCAGTGCACTGTGTCACCTGCAGATAGCAAGGAGAGAAAAACAGGAGGAAGCACATCAGAAATGACAAGAATGTTCCCCTGCAGCTGAATGCAGCCGCATGTAAACACGGCTAATAGCAATGTACAACTGCAAGTGATCGATGTGCTTGGAGTCTTGGGATTTCAAGATAACTAACATGCTTTTAACAGCGGCAGAACAGCCACCCCGTGTGAAAGAGGCCATAGGCCCCTTTCACACGATCGGACCTTTTATTCACCTCTATGATGTAAAGGGACAGATGTGCCCATTTACACCCAGCTACCTCTAATCTGATCTGCTAAAAAAGAAAAAACAGAAGGGGATCCGTCCCCTTCCATTTGGGCGATCGGATCGGAGGGCCCATAGAGAAGAGTGGGCTGTGCATGTCTTGCATATGCAGAGTGGACACGGATCTGTCATCCAACTAGTTACCAAGTCCCTTAAGTGGCCCTCACTCTTCAAAAGGTTGGGCACCCCTGCCTTAGACTGTTTATTGGAGTGAATGGACTGTTGCATGGGTGGAACCACCTCTTTACTGTTTGGGAGGAGAACCAGTTAAAATCAGCTGCCCCTGAGGGGATGGCACTGCATACCACACAGTGATGTCATTGCTACTTTTACAAGACAATATCTGGATTTGGAATGGCATTTGGTGAACACAGGGGATGTATATCTTTTTTGGCTATTGAGAAGTATATCTGAATGAAAAGTTTTTGTGCTCAGAGTTCAGCTTTAAGTCCCGTTAGTAGGACCCAAAATCAACACTTATTCATCTGTTCACATCTTCACAGCATATAAAGTATATTCAATTTATGACATGTAGCACCCCCATAGTGATAGGTGCGTTTTGTAGTGAGGTTTTGCTAGGAGGTGCAAAATTTAGTCAGGCCTGACTGTGGTGCAGGCCTGAGTGTTTTGATCTGGCTTTGGGGATTGGCTCAGGTAGGACTGTGGCAGTCCAACAGATAGTGTCACTAAACCTTCCCACCTTCTTCTGGAAAGCACTGAAACGTTCCAGAGAGGGTGGGACAAGAGGTGTCATCATCTGGAGTGTCATGGGAAGCCCTGACCAATCACCAATCTGAATTGGCAGGGGGCAGGTCTTCTCATATACTCGGGGCTGGGTCAGTCTAGAGAGAGTTGTTGGAGGTGGAAGTCAGAGGATGTAGCAGAGGTGCTGTGGAGACCTCTACCTGGGAGGGAGCCCCCAGTCTGGGGGGGGGGGGCCTTGGGTCCTGGAGGTTCGGGTGCAGCCAAGAGTGGAGGTGATTCCTGGAGTCGCACAAGGGAACAAGAGAGCAGCAGAGGTGCTACTGAGACTTTAAAGTGGTCCACTGGAGTTGGTAAATGACAGTCCCTGGGATCTGGAAAAGAGGTGCTGGAGCAGGCTGGGAGAGGAATAATGGAGAGTCTATGGAAGCCTTGGCAGCCAGTCAGGGGAAGGAGTGTCACTTAACTGTGGGAAAGGACTTGTGTGCTCTGCCCTTGAACTGTGCTAAAATAAGTGTGCCGTTGCCCATAGCAACCAGCGGGAGCCGCCAAACAGTATTGCTGCCTGCTTACCCAGTCACCCCAAAACAGCGCTAGGGATGGACACTTAAATACTAAACATGCAATTCAGGGACTTTGTTACCATGTGCCATTACCTGTGGCAGCCCCACCGGGCGACCGTGCCCATGGATTACAAATATGTCCTGCACCATGCTAAGGCCGGACATGGATTACAACTATGCCCAGCGTTCTGCAAAAGCTGGGCATTCTGAACTTTTTGCTCCAACTCCTGCCTACAGTAAAGTATGTCTGAGATTGTTCTTGTTGTTAGAGGGAGAGACTGTTAGAGGTGTGCTTTCCAGCAAAACAGTGGCTACTACAAATTACTGTTGCTACCGGCAACAGAGGGCAAAGTCAGCAAGTCAGGACAAGTCCTGCCGGTGTCAGCGTACCTACAAAAGTTTCATCTTTCACACAAGGGTTACAGCTATGACATGCTGCAAGCCTGCTTATCAGGACTTTTGGCGCCAGTTCATCTGGTAACGTGGGAGCGGGGTGGCGCCACACCCTGGAAGAGTCTCAGCTCTTGCAGCCTGCAGCAGACACCACGCAGGATAGAAAGATGGCGGAAGGTGGTCATCCCTTGCCAGCATTGCCCTGGTTGCCGGATAAGCCGGAGAGGACCCTGATTGACACTGGGGTCTGGTTGGAGCCATGCGTGGGACTCGTATTGGGGGTGATTGATGGAGAGGAGCGGCTGTGCCTGATCTGCCCGGATTGCCGCATTCCGACCGCGGTCTTCACTGCCCGGGAGGGTGAGGCCATTGTGACAAGCCACTCACTCAGTTGGCATCCCTGCAGCAGAGGCCACAGTACTACCAAGTGGACCTGCCATCAGGGAGATGTGTTCCACAGCCACGGAGGCCTCAGAGGGCGTGTTGGGCCTGGTGTCGCTACCCAAAGGTGGGGAGGAGTTGTGGCCTAGCGACTCCCCCGCAAAATCGGAGGACAAGGGAACAGGGAAGGAGGCTGTCACGGCCCGTGGCCCGGCCGGGGATCTGGGTACCGTGAGTACTAATGTGCGGAAATCAGGGGTCCCTGAAATGCCAGCCATAACTTACCCCATGGCCATCCCAGTGGAGCTGGAAAAAGCAGGCAAAGGAGGAGAGTCCCTGGAGGAGCTAGCTGGGGATGTTGGGGAAAGGGTCATAGACTGGAGGTCCCCCAGACTGGTCACAGAGTTCAGGTCCATGGAGCACCTAGCAGAGTGGTCATCTCCCAGTGAGGGGTCAGAGGAAGAGTGGGTGACGGTAGGTTCACACCCTGGTGATGTCCTGTCGGAGGACGACACGCCTGGACCCTCACTACAACCGAGCCCTGCACCAGGAATCCCTAGCATCAGCAGCCACCTTTTCTACAATAGGCCCTCCACTACCCAGACCAGAGCAGCCACATACCATCAGCATGTGGTCAAGTCATCAAACACTCTAATTTGGCTGGGGAGAGGGAAGGTGAAGAGTCCTGGCTAGGCTCGCTTAGTATCAGCGAGAAGTCCAGCGTAGGGTTGCTCTGGAGTGGGGCCTAGATTTCCCTTATGTGTCACCCAAGGTCATGGACATTGTGGAGAACTCCCGGGAAGAGTGGGAGGATGACATGACTTGGGAATACCTCCACGTGCCTAAGCCCTTACGGGGACCGAGGAGCAGCCAGTGGGAGAGATTCCTGGAGTGGAAGCAGGAATGGAGTCTGGGCAGAGCTATCCGGAAAGACTGCATTGTGATTGTCAAAGCAGGACAGCGCGGAAGGAGCTATTCCATTTCAGTTCGGGGAGAGGGGGACCAGTGAGTGAGACTGCCTGGTCCTCATTACTATGTCTAGGATGGTGATGTAGTACAGCCTAGGCAGAACGCTCTATAGACTGTCGGTGTAGCGGAGTGTGCACTTTCCCCTGAACTGCAGGACAAACTAGCCTGCCACCCAGTGCCCAGCGGAAGCGACTGTTCACTGCAAGGACATTGGGGTGAAGTTTGCTCCAGTTTCCATTACTTTTGAGGACCTGTTGCTCGGGGAGGGGCCCCTCCCATCAGGAACCTTAAAGAAACAAAAAAAAAAATGTGGACTTTCTTTGCTTCTGCTCCTGCAGTGGAATTGTAACCCCTCACTGTAGGACAGGCAAGTGGAAGATTTTTGTTTTTGTTGATTATGTTGTTCTATCAGGAGGATAATAACCCTTTTTTGATAGACTGTTGGTTTGATTAGTTAGTGTTCCTCTTCTCTTAGGATTCCTGGGATGAAACAACTGTTCATCCCATCCGTTGAGTCCAGACCCACATCATCAATTTTCACTACTAACTAGGCGGGTGGAGGGCTTCTCCTTCGGGAGAAGTGCTGTGACTCAGGAATGTATAGTAATGTGGTATGTGACCAAGCTGCAGGGCTCTGTAGTCAAGAAATGTAGAATGTGATAAAGTGTACACTGTAAATAACTACAAAATGGCAGATATATATATATTGTTATATTCTATTTGTACAATTTGTGTATGTCCCCTTCATAGTTTGTCCCCTTTTCCCCTCCCACTTTTTGACTATGGAGATGCCTATGCTCCTGGGCTCAGGAGCCATTTTTGTAAATTTTCAGCTGGGGACCAGCTGATGTTTAGGGGGGGTGAGTGTAGTACCCCCCATAGTTATAGGTGCATAGCACTGGAACTTTTCAGAGTGAGGGTGGGACAAGAGGTGTCATCTTGAGTGTCATGGGAAGCCCTGACCAATCCCCAATCTGAATTGGCAGGGGGCAGGCTTTCTCATATACTCGGGGCTGGGTCAGTCTGGAGAGAGTTGTTGGAGGTGGAAGTCCAAGGATGTAGCAGAGGTGCTGTGGAGACCTCTACCTGGGAGGGAGCCCCCGGTCTGGGGGGGGGGGACCTTGGGGCCTGGAGGTTCGGTTGCAGCCAGGAGTGGAGGTGATTCCTGGAGTCGCACAAGGGAACAGGAGAGCAGCAGAGGTGCTACTGAGAGACTTTAAAGTGGTCCACTGGAGTCGGTGAGTGACAGACCCTGGGATCTAGAAGAGAAGTGCTGGAGCAGGCTTGGAGAAGAATAGTGGACAGTCTGTGGAAGCCTTGGTAGCCAGTCAGGGAGAAGGAGTGTCACTGAGGAAAAGCAGGTCGGTGGTACCTGGAAGAGGGATGGACTGGGAGTTGTAGTCCATCCAAGGCCCGGGTAGCACCAGTGTACTGAGCTACATATTCAGGAGCCAGTGATCCCTGGCCTGTAATGGGTGGTCCTGAGGTCCTGCTGACACAGAGTAGGCCTCACCATGTGCTAGCCGCAGTGAAGAGAAAGGGGTAGAGAAGCTTGATAAATTTCCTTTCAAGCTGGAAACCAAGTGATGTGCTGGAGAGAAGTGAAGGAGTGATAGTCTGCAAGTACAATGTGGAGGGAAAGCTGTAGGAGAAACGGTCAGCAAGCTAAGTGCTGCAGAGTAGTGAGGAGTAACAGTCTGCAGAAGGATAGTCTGCAGTGCAAGTGTGCATATACAGGACTGTATATGGAAGTCATGTACAATAATTTCTGGGGCATCCCACAGTCACCCCTTTTCCCCATCCAAATTATTTCCCCTAAATAAAACAACAAAAACAAGAGCCAGCCTGGTCAGTGTCTACGGATGTGTGAGATATTGTGGGATTGAGGGCAGCCATCAGGTGCACCACAACTAATGCTACTCCCAAGAGAGCACATGGCTACACACATATACAAAGAATATATAGTGCTACCACCAGAGGAGCAGCAAAATTAAAATTTGTGATTTCTCCACATACCTGAAGATGACATACCTTTTTTAACCAGCACTTACCAACACCATTAGGTGTTTTAAAGAATTTATTAGGCCAAGCATAGCCTAAAAAGTAGAAATGATTAGAAAATGTACTTCTGCAAACAATCAAGACAATAATGCTACTGAGAGATATAGTTCAACACAAGCAGTATTCTAGCAGTAATGACCAGAACTGAACTGCATTAACTTAGTAACAGTATATGAAGACAGTCCTAACCTGCTATAACAATCCCAGGTTTTGTCACATTGGGCAGTGAAAGATGGGGAAAAAAAATTAAATAAAAAAATAAATAAATAAAAAATGTGACCAGCAAAGTTGGGGCCATTGAAGGAAGCACAACAGTTCCCAGCAGACAACAGATGAACTTGTATGATGTTAGTCTCTTTCCAGACCCAGCGCGCCCTATGGGGCTTCAGACACATGCTCTAAATCAGTTAAAGTCAAGTTCAAATCAGACAGAATAGATCTCTCCCTTTCAATCCTGCTGAGACAGTTCATCTTTTCATTCCTTGCAATGGTAGGAATGCTCTCTAGTACAGTCTTTGTAATCCACTGGATTGTTCCCAAAAAATGGGGAGTTAGTGCAACCCCTCTGGGGCAGAACTGTTTCACAGAACCAGGAAACAAGAAAAAAAGTCAGTGGCCAAGGAGGCATCTCACCACAGTAGGCACTCTCCAAACTCCAGGCATTTCCTCGTAGGTTTGCAAAAGAGTCTTCCCCTAATGGTCAGGGGTCTGCTGATGATCACAGTCACTTTCTGGATCCAGCAAGTGAAAACACTGATCCCCCAGTGCAGACTCTCAGGATCTATGTCCCCTCGCATGTAGTATTGCACAGAGTTTGATGGCAACAGCAGTCTCTGATCAGTACTCTTCCCCTGGGCAGCACAGCATCCAGCAAACTCCTGCCACACACCTGTGTTCTCCCATCACTGCAACCTTGTGCTGCCATTTCTTAGCTGCTCAGCACAGTAAAATGATTTCTGCAGCACAAGCGCTCCACAGTGGATTCCTCCATGCAATCTGCGCAACAGAGCTCTTTTTCCAGTAGCCTAGTTCACAGATCCCTTGCTCTGTTGCATCAGCCAATCTCCTCCAGGCTCAATCAAGACCCAGCCAAGAAGGTTGCCCCATGCACTGAAGATACTCCATAGAGCATTTCAAAGTGGTCTCCTTAAAGATGGCTGCTGTACTTCTGCATTAATGAATATTCAGTTTAACCCTTTCCACACTGCAGAAGGTTAATACAGCAGCACCAAAGGACATTTTACAACAGTTATCAGCTACAGTCCAGGTTACAGGTACAGATGCAGAAGAGCAAAAATGTTTTAAGAAAAACAAAATACTTGGGGTTTTAGTGCTACATGCAAGAAAGGTCAAATTTACCATGACAAAATTCTTATAAACCAGAGGAGGTTGTATGGGGTAGCAGTTTTTATTTACTAAATACCATCACATTCCAATAGGGTAGAAAAGTAAAATTATCCTTTTTTTTCCCCATTTTCACTGGACACCTGGAAGAGGAATGATCCAGGATGGCAATTTTTCTTCAAAGAAAAGAGCCAGCACCGGTGGTGTATCATTTGATTAACATCTCCTGTATTTTCCAGCTCTGTTGTCTTGGACAGCACATTCAGCATTTGCCACTCCTGAGGATATCAGATGCTGGTGTTCCCCAGCACGCCATGGTTTCATTCTCTGGCTCCTAGATTACTGCTGAATATTGTAGTGATATAGGAGGATCGGAAGGTGGAATTTTGGCATACTAGATCAGGGGACAAGGCTCTGCCAGTCATTGCTGGGATAATCCCTAGATCAGTGGACAAGGCTCTGCCAGTCATTGCTGGAATAATCAATCAACATTAGGGTTCAAGACTCCCAGTTCCCAATGTACAGGACTCCAAGTCATCCCCACTGAGACAAATAAAAGGAGTCTCCTCCATGATCCCACTAGGATATCACTGGAACCTTTGATGCAGCCTCTCTCTACAAAGGTGTTCAAAAGGTCCACATGCTGGGCAGACAAACACCAACTGCTCTAGGTCAACCTGGATTTAAGTGCTGCATCAAAATCTTAGAAAATTCCCTTCTCAGATATAGAATTCTTTGATATGCTCCAAGTAGAGAGTACTTTGCCAGAACCCTAACTAGGTAACCCTAACTAGGTAAACCAAGCAGGAAACAATGCAATTCTACTATAGGTCTCTTCACCACACCCATGAAAACAATGGGAAATGTGATCTGTGCATGTGCTTTTAAACACTCTACGTTCAGTGCCATGGCGAAGGAGAGGACAATCTAGTGTAGCCAGGAAAACTAAACATCAGAATGCTTGTTTTGAGTAACACCTACACATTCACTGCTGGGTTTATACAGTATATGTGCTTTGAATAGGATTACACTGGGGCTTTAACTTTTTATATTTTTGTTTCGTATAATGAAACTGCAGTAGTACTTAAAGTGTTACTAAACCCACAACAATAAAATCAGTCTGTTTATGCAGCATAGCATGCTTGTTATACTCACAGTGGAACTTAAGGGGTTAATCCTCAGCAATGTTTAAAAAGGCTGTTATCCTGTATGCATAGATTTTTTTCCCCCCTGCACTGTCAATCTAAGAAAGTTCATATAATACACAACAGGGTGGTAAAGCTGCATGTGCTCAGTTTAGTCTCTTATGCTGGAGAGTACATTTCCTGTTTCAGTTGAACTGTTCAGGTCACATGATATTAACATCACACATGTGGGCGTGTATAGAGGCTGTAGTGAAAAAATCCTCCTATTTGAACACACAGCTATGGACAAACTGTGCAGGTTATCAGGAAACCATGGTATACAGATCATCCAAAAAAAAAGGTATATAGTGGCAGTATTTTAATGTAAAATGAAGATTTATAAGCTGTGGGCACTGTGGGGGGGGGGGGGGGGGGGG
>BLSH010268517.1:982206-993423 GCA_018402905.1 Glandirana rugosa
CTTCCTCGACTTAAGTCGAAATTGGTGAAGGTATGTCCTGTGAATGTGGGGAAAGGAATGGTCTGGTTAAAAGTCGAAAGTCGCGAGAGTGTGAGATCAATTTTCAATGATTTGCACCATAGCTTGTAGACTCTATAACTTTCACAGAGAATAAATAATATCCACTAATTTGGGTTATTTTTACCAAAGATATGTAGCAGTATAATGGCCCAAATTTATGAAGAAAAATTACTTTTTTGCAAAATGTTTCAAAACAAACTAAAAAAGTGTTTTTTTTTCAAAATTTTCGCTACTTTTTCGCTTATATTGAAAAAAATAAAAAACACAGCAGTGATTATATACCACCAAAAGAAAGCTCTATTTGTGAGAAGAAAATGATAAAAAATTTGTTTGGGTACAGTGTAGCATGACTGAGCAATTGTCATTTAAAGTGTGAGAGCGCTGAAAGCTGAAAATTGGTCTGGTAAGGAAAGGGGTGTAAGTGTCCTGTATGGAAGTGGTTAAAGCTGAATTCAGCTCCTTCGTATAAAGTGAAAGCACAATGAGTTAAGTCTAATGAGGTGCAAGACACCTCCTGGGTTTATATCTTTGTTAATTACATCTGACAGGTTTATAGAATTCCTGAAAAGGCAGCCAGGTACTTTTGGGAGCCCAATGCTGGTCCTTCTGGTCTCCGCATCTTCAACACTAGAGTTGCTGCAGTGGCTATGCATCCCCTCCCCACCTCCTATCCAAATCACAGAAATCTTTGTATTATGTCAAATACAAAAGCTTCTGTAAATGGGCAGCAGAGGGGAGGGACAGGAATAGAATGTGCACTTCTCTACTCACAGCCTGGGGGGGGTCATGCACCTTCTTGGACTTGACTCGTAACATGCCTGCACTTTATTTTTTTATTTATTTTTCCTTGCCGACCGCCAACCGCAGGTTGACGGCAACAAGGCTGCTCGATATCGCAAACCGCCGTCATATGACGGCGCTGCGAGATCGTGCACTGGAAGCGCGCGCACGCCACTGAAGGCACGCTCACTGTGTTGGGGGGGGCCAGGGAGCGGGTACAGCGGACTCTATCTCCGCCGGCTACCTGCGATGCCCCCCCCCCCCCGCAGTGAAAGAACGGAGGTCCGTGTAAGTAAACACGGATCTCAGTTCTGTGACGGGGGGGGGGGGGGCGGGCTGTGATCACAGGCTTCTTCTACATGGAAGCTGTGATCACTCCCCTTCCCCTGCCAGTCAAACACTATCACAGTTAGAACACGCCCAGGGAACACAGTTAACCCTTAGAGCCCCCCCCCAGGTTAACCCCTTCACTGCCAATGGCATTTACACAGTAATCAGTGCATTTTTATAGCACTGATCGCTGTATAAATGCCAATGGTCCCAAAAAAGTGTCAAAATGGTCTGACATGTCTGCTGCAATATCGCAGATTGCCGCCATTACTAGTAAAAAATAAAAACCCCAGAAATGAATTCTCATAATCCGTAAACATGGCAACTTTTGCGCAAACCAATCAAACGCCGATTGCGATTTTTTTATCACAAATATGAGGAAGAATATAAAACCGGCCAAAACCGTTGAAAAAAAAAAAAAAAGTTTTTTTATATAGTTTTTTTGGATTTGTATTTTAGCAAAAAGTAAGAAATTTGTTTTTTTTTTTGCAAAATTGCCGCTCTTCTTTTGTTTATAGCGGCGATCCGAAATGACGCAGTGGTGATCAAATACCACCAAAAGAAAGCTCTATTAGTGGGGGGAAAAATAATTTGTTTGGGTACAACATCGTACGACTGCGCAATTGTCAGTTAAATCGACGCAGTGCAGAATCGCAAAAAGTGCTCTGGTCCTAAAGTGGGAAATCCTTCCGGGGCTGAAGTGGTTAAACTAGGTCACCGTTAAAGCGGGATTAACCACTTCAGCCCCAGAAGGATTTACCCCCTTCCTGATCAGAGCACTTTTTGCGATATTGTGTCGCTTTAACTGACAACTGCATGGTCGTGCAACACTGTACTGAAACAAAATTGACATCCTTTTTTCCCCACACAATAGAGATTTCTTTTGGTGAAATTTGATCACCTCAACACCTCAAGCAACAATTTTGAAAAAAAAAATTTTTTTTTTTTTACTATAATAAATATCCCAAAAAAAAAAAAAAAATTATTCCTCAGTTTAGGCCGATATGTATTCTTCTACATATTTTATACATAGGCATATATTGATTGGTTTACGCAAAAGTTATCGCGTTTACAAACTATGGGAATATACAGCATCTCACAAAAGTGAGTAGACCCATCACATTTTTGAAAATATTTTACTATATCTTTTCATGTGAGGACACTGAAGAAGACACTTTGCTACAATGTAAAGTAGTGAGTGTACAGCTTGTATAACAGTGTACATTTGCTGTTCCCTCAAAATAACTCAACACACAGCCATTAATGTCTAAACCGCTGGCAACAAAAGTGAAAATGTCGAAATTGGGCCCAATTAGCCATTTTCCCTCCCTGGTGTCACGTGACTTGTTAGTGTTACAAGGTCTCAGGTGTGAATGGGGAGCAGGTGTGTTAATTTTGGTGTTATCGCTTTCACTCTCTCATACTAGTCATTTGAAGTTCAACACGGCACCTCATGGCATAGAACTCTCTGGGGATCTGAAAAAAAAGAATTGTCGCTCTACATAAAGATGGCCTAGGCTATAAGAAGATCACCAAGACATTGAAAATGAGCTGCAGCATGGTGGCCAAGACCATACAGCTGTTTAAGAAGACAGGTTCCACTTAGAACAGGGCTTGCCATGGTCGACCAAAGAAGTTGAGTGCACGTGCTCAGCCTCATATCCAGAGGTTGTCTTTGGGAAATAGACGTATGAGTGCTGCCAGCATTGCTGCAGAGGTTGAAGGGGTGGGAGGGTCAGCCTGTCAGTGCTCAGACCATACGCTGCACACTGCATCAATGCAGAGCACAATCCCCTCTCTTCGGAGACTGGGCCGCAAGGCAGTATTCCAACATGATAATGACCCCAAACACACCTCCAAGATGACCACTGCCTGAAGGGAAAAGGTGATGGACTGGCCAAGCATGTCTCCAGACCAAAACCCTATTGGGGGCATCCTCAAACAGAAGGTGGAGGAGCGCAAGGTCTCCAACATCCACCAGCTCTGTGATGTTGTCATGGAGGAGTGGAAGAGGACTCCAGTGGCAACCTGTGAAGCTCTGGTGAACTCCATGCCCAAGAGGGTTAAGGCAGTGCTAGAAAATAATGGTAGCCACACAAAATATTGACACTTTGGGCCCATTTGGACATTTTCACTTAAGGGTGTACTCCCTTTTGTTGCCAGTGATTTAGACATTAATGGCTGTGTGTTGAGTTATTATGAGGGGACAGCAAATTTACACTGTTATACAAGCTGTACACTCACTACTTTACATTGTAGCAAAGTGTCATTTCTTCAGTGATATATTAAAATATTTACAAATATGTGAGGGGTGTACTCACTTTTGTGAGATACTGTATTTATGGCATTTTTGTTTATTTTTTTTTACTAGTAATGGTGGTGATCTGATATTTTTAGTGGGACTGCGATATTGCAGCAGACAGATCAGACACTTTGAGACTATTGACATTTATACAGTGATCAGAGCCAACAATAGCTACTGGCAGTGAATGGGTTAACACTAGGGGGCGATCAAGGGGTTAAGTGTTCCCCAGGGAGGTGTTTCTAGCTGGGGGGGGGGGGGAGAGATCATTGTTCCGGATTACTTGGAACAGCAGATCCCTCTCCACCTCCCTGTCAGAACAGAGGTCGTTTGTTTACATGAACAGATCTGTTTTGGGGCTCTGAGGAGCGATCGCGGGTGGCCAGTGGACATCGCGCCCGCTTACCTTGCGCATCGGCTTCAGAGACGTGCAGCGGGCACACGCGCTCCCCCTACAGTCTCTTAAAGCACAGGAGAGCGGACCTGCTGCCGTCAAACGGTGGTGGCTGGTCAGCATGTGGTTAAACCCAAAACCAAAAATGTAATATATTGCAGCTTTTTGATCATTGGATATAGTGGCTGCATTAATTTCTGTACTTTTTCCCCTTGGTATTCACTTGGTGATCTGGCCAGTTATACACCTCCTGTACTAGAGTGTCCCCACTCTGGATGAATGAGCACAGGGGGCACCTTTGGACAGCAGCATCGTCAGTCAGGGGGGAGGGGAGTGTTAGATGTACATGTAGCCATGTGCTCCCTTGAGAGTGGCTTATAGTAGTGGTTTACCTGATAGCTGACCTCAATCGCACCATATCACACATCCGGAGAAAAACTGACCAGACTGGTTCTTGTTGTTGTTGTGTTATTTGGGGGAAATAACTTGGATAAGGGGCAACTGTGGGATGCCAAAAAAATTATTGTACAAGGTAACCATATTACAAGCCTGTATATGGTCACTTCACTGCAGACTCTCCCTCTGCAGACTATTGCTCCCCTCAACACTTCAGAACTTCACTTGCTGACCGTTACTTTTATAGTTCTCTCACTACATAGAACTCACAGCTTTCCACTCTTCTCTCCAGCTCAGAACTCAGTTTCCAGTCTGAAGGGAAAATTTATCAGGCTTCTCTATACCTTTCTCTTCACTGAGGCGAGCACGTGGTGAGGCCTACACTGTTGCAGCAGGACCTCAGGAACACCCTTTACAGGCCAGGGATCACGGGCCCTGAACGTGCAGTAAAATGCTTCAGTACTAACCGGGCCTTCGACGGACTACAACTCCCAGCCCATCCTCTTCCAGGTCCCATCGACCTGCTCTCTGGTAGTGACTCTCCTTTCCCTTGACTGGCTTCCCAAGGCTCCCACAGACTGTCACCATTCCTCTCCCAACCTGCTCCAGCACTTTCTCTTCCAGTCCCAGGGACCATCACTCACCGCACCGGTGATACTTTAAAGTCTCTCACTCCTCCTGTAGCACCTCCGCTGTTCTCCTGTTCCTCTTGTGCCGCTCCAGGAATCACTGTGCCTCCTGGCTCCACCAAACACCCAGGCCCCAAGGTCACTCTCCCCAGACAGGGGCAACCTCCGGGGTAGGGGCCTGCACCACAGCACCTCTGCTACATGTCCAGACTTCCACCTGACACTACTCCTCCAAGATTGGGCTGACTGAGTATTTAAGGAGGCTTGCCCCATGCCAACCCTGCTTGGGGATTGGTCAGGGCTCCTTAGAACACTCCAGATGGCTCCACCCACCTCCCAGCTTTCTGACCAGAAAAACCTTCTCCAGGTTTCTAGAAAGTGAGAGGTTCTGGTGACCTCATCTTTTAAGTCCACCCAATCCTCCCTGAGCTTCTCCTCCCAGCCCAGATCAAAGTTTAGGCCTGCATATTACAGTCAGTCCTGACTAAATTTTACCTCTCCTAGCCAAAAATCCTGCTAGAAAATGCACCTATAATATGGGGGCACTACATACATATTTAGATACACTAGCAAATTAAAGCTCACCTAATACTTGAGAAGCAGTTAAAGCAAATAGGGTTTTTTTTCGGGGTGGGGGAAAAAGGTCTTGCATAAATAAATAAAAGCTGATTATAAGCACCCCTGCTAGTGTGAAATGGCTTGTATCATCTTTGTAAGGGATACTTTCCACTTGTTCTTTTGAAAAACAGACTTGCTGGTTGGATCATCAGATGAAAATAGAAGAAAGCAAGCCTAATAAATGAAAATTAATGCAGGCATCACATCACAAGAATTGGTAAACTGCAATGTAATAAAATGTTTGCTTTTGGGTTTAGTACTACTTTAAATGAGAGTTTCACATCTCTGCAAGTGGCAAAATAGTGCTGGATCCTGACCCGCAGAGAAATGTGCTGCACTTTAGCAGATGCACAGAAGTGCCATAAATTTTAATGGCACCCCCATGCATTGACAACCGTAAAGCAATCTCGAGAGCGCTAAACTGCATGGTGCTTAATGGTGCTGCAACACCATGCGATTCGGTGCAGTGTGATTTCTAAAAAGGGTCGCAAAAACGATCATAAATGTCTGAATGGAGCCCAAGGGTCCTTAAAACATATCTAGTGGTATTTCCATTTAGAAACCTGAGCAAAGAGGTTGTATTTAGCACTCTCACGATTGCGACAACAATATCCATAACGCAAATACTCTTGTATTATGCATCTTTGAAGACAAGCAAGGTGAGACTAAAAGTCTCAAAGCTATGTTTTAAACAGTGGCAGCCACACATTCGGGGTGCAAGGGTGCCGCCCCCCCTAGTCCATGTGCCCAACCCCCTAATCTACATGTGGTGTGCCGGACACATTGTTTTTTTTTCTCTTTTTTTTTATTTTTGTAGAAGCACATGATTAAAGTCTGGGGCTCCAATTGGCTTCAAAGGGTGGGCTCGGGGCTCAGAGCACTGTGCCCTGAGCCCACCCTGTTGTGTGACACGTCTTCCTGTTTCTCCTCCTGGACAATCAGGAAGCGGATCCTGAGACCCCATTGGCCGGGAGGAGAAGTGACGGCTGGGACACGGAGGAGATGGAGGGGGGGGGGGAAGCCGTCGCAGCCATGACCTGCACGGGGTAAGTGCGGGGTTGACGGAGGGGGCCTGGCAGGCTAGAAGGTGAGCCAGCGATCGGGAAGGGGGGTGGTCGGTGTTGTCAATGGTGTGCAGTGGCGCGTTTGAGCGACGTGAGTGGGGGGGTGGTCTGTGGTCAGGTCTGTCTCCCGCCTGTCACCCCCCCAACCCGACTGATGGAGCACCATCCGCCACTGGTTTTGATGTACCAGATAATAAAGCATAAACCAGTATAAAAAAAATATTTCCCTAAACCTAATAAAGTAAAAACAGGCCTAACAAGCACAAATGCTATACAATGTTAGTTGTACAGTATGTAAATCAAAAGTAATTTTAAACAATTTATCTAGCAGTTTCCTTTCCAAATGTAGTCTACAACTTGCTTTGTTAGGTTTGCATAGAGCAGGGAAGGTTTAGAACACGTTGAGGGAATGGTTCAGAGGACGCACGCTGACACACAAGCATTGCATTAGCAGCAAAATCGAAATGTATGGGCTGAAACGCAACTCCCTGTACAAAAAAAATGTAATGTTACTGCATTTTGTGCAAAACAGAGCAACACACATCATGCACTGCAGTATAAATATGCCTTTAGGTTATTATCGCTGTCTATCCTAACTGGGGTGATTAACATAGACAGCAATAAAAACCTGACAGAGGATCAAACACCTCTATATCTAAAGCACTTTATAAAACTAGATCTAAACCAAAATAACCATATACATTCTGCTGTTTTAGGCCAAAATACTTACTTTTCAATAACCTCAGGAACCAACTTCTTCCACTGATGAACAATAGATTTAGCAAAATCTCCCACTTCAGTATGTTTACGGAAGCCATTTACAGTTTTGCCTACTCCAGTTTCCTTATGTAAATTAGATAATAAAAAAAAAAAAAAAAAAAAAAAGTTAACTTGTGCAATTCAGATGAGGTTAAAAGCATTAGTATTGGCTTTAATTGCTAATCCTGCTTGTGTACCAATACACCAGGCTCCACAAACAATTTCCTTGTGTTTGTAACATCATGTTTAAAGGTTGAACTTAAAGCTGAAGTTTAGGTATGGTTATTATTGCGTAGTTACACGGGTCCAGCGTGGACCAAAGTAAATGTACATGCTCCATACCTGGTAGATCCTGTGAAAGCTGGAAATCACTATACACTGCTACAGGGATCACTACCATCTTCCAGGTTCTATGCCTAGTGGCTACATGGTGACCTCAAAGGGTCGTTCACTCGGGACATGCCCCATTCACAGAATGGCTTGCATTTCTTTCAATTAATGCAAGGTATTCACTGATTGGATGAGATAGCGGTAATTTTACCACTCTGCCTTTCCAACTCATTCAGAAAATGCTTTGCATTGATTGAGAAAGTGCAAACTGCTCTTTGAATAGCGCTCATGCCAAGCGTGGGACCTGTAAGCCTCCACAGGGATCAACAAGGCATGACCCCAAGCTGGACCAATTTAACTTTGCGAAAAAGCCATACCCAAAATTTCAGCTTTAAAAAAAAAGGTAAACTGCTAAATGCACAATCCAAATACATATTTTAACTACCAAATGTTTTGAAAACTTTGTAATCCAAGTCCTCCTGTCAGACAGAATGGCCAGGAGGTGGCCTTACTTTTAGTTACTAAAATGAAGCAATACAGCTTGGTCACCAACCTGGACCAAAGAAGGGGAAGCAGGTTTAAACAATTAATGGTTAGCACTGTGGAAAGTAATAGAATTACAATTCGCATTCAGCGTTACCCCTTTTTCTACTCGGAGAATTTCTGCATTGGGAATTACAGGAGGCAGATACCAAGTTAGATTAAGATATTTATGCTAATAGCCAGAAAAATGCATTGATTATTCCGTGTAGCTAAAAGGCCTAGAAGGGTACTAATAACAGCATTTGCTAAGCTGCTAGATTGAACAAAGTAAGCTACATTGCAAAACAATTGTTGAACATTTATAGTTGCAGATTGTGTGCTAGTTGTACACTATTTCAGTGTTTCTGGTCGCAGAATCTAAATTTTTTTTCTTTAAATATTCAGGCAGGGATATAATTCTCTATTGTCCCAATCAGCTCTTGTTCATAGCATAGAAAATGCTGATCACAGTCACTGGCTAAACAGTATTATCTGTACAACCTCATGTGAAACCCAATTGAATCCATCCAGTTGCTGTTCAGAGCAAGTCGCATACTGAATGCTCTCACTTTTAGAATTAAAAGCAGCTTGTGTTCCAGGTCATCCCTACTTCAGATTATGAGTGCTCATTCAGATGGGTGATCATACCAGTCGCCGCTCTGAGCCACTGTCTGCTGTGTGTGAATCCAGCTCGGAGCTGCATGTAGGTGAGGCCTATGGCTGGGGTACCCAGTGCGGGAGAAGTCACACACATTCGCAGTCTTGAATGATGTAATTTATCTTGTATATTGTATTTAGGTTATGTGATAAATAATGTTAAAGTTTCTATAGGCACTGTTATCTAGGCAATAGAACACTTGGTAGTTGTACAGTTTCACAATATAGCAGTTAGTACTCCTACAGTATCGCCAAGCTTGGGCCTGTATTACCAGAGGACAGCGGGGAGGGGTGGCATACCAAAATGGCACTAGAACACTGCTGAGGGGAGCCCCACTATGCTGGTCTGAAATATTGAAATGTTTCCACTGACCCTACTCACCAGGAACCTGCGATATTCACCTAACAAGCGGGGTGACCTACCACTTGCTCCAAGCATACTTGAATGTCTCAGGTACCTAATTTTATATAGCGCCCCACACCAACATGGCTGCCAAAAGGTCACCAGAAGTTGCAGCGTCCAATAAGACAGCTGTTATTATACAAAGGTGTTAGGAGTAGTGTTGAGCGAACCCGGACTGTAACGTTCGGGTCTGTACCGAACTTTCGGGTGTCCGGGACCCGGACATTTCAAAAAATGTTCGGGTTCGGTCCGGGGTTCTGCTATTTTACTCCACGTGTTGAGAAGCTGCAGGGCAGCCAATCAACAAGCGTTTCACTGGTTTGCCCTTAGAAGCCATCACAGCCATGCTTCCTAATGGCATGGCTGTGATTGGCCAGTGCATCATGTGACCCAGCCTCTTTATAAGCTGGAGTCACGTAGTGCTGCAGTCACATGCTCTTGGGTTAGTGTAGGGAGAGGAAGTTGACAGCGTGAGGGAGAGATTAGAGACATTTTAAGATCTGATCCTGCATCCTGAGATAGATTACTTTACTACTGCTGTGCTGTTGCTCTGAGGACAGATAGCAGAAATTAGAGATTTCACATACCGCTGCTTTGGGTTGCAGATCAAACTCTGCATAAAACAACGATCGCTACGATCGTGCTCAACGATCAGATTGTTGGGGGAATTTGAGATTTCAAATACTGCTGCTTAGAGTTGCAGATTGCAGATTAAACTCTAACACAACGATCGTTACGTTCGTACACAACAATCAGATTGTGGGATCGTACACAACGATCAGATTGTGGGAGTAATTTGAGATTTCACATACTGCTGCTTTGAGCGATCTGACTGCACTAGGTAGAGGCTTCTGCTTAGAGGGACAGATTCTTGTTCCAAAACCATTGCCTACTCCTATAGGGCCAACTGCTGCTGTAAGTGACACATTATTGTTGAAAAATCATCTCCTAGTTCTAAAGGGAGAGTTTCCAGGTGTTGCTTAGAGGGACAGATTATTGTTCAAAAACCATTGCCTACTCCTATAGGGCCAGCTGCTGCTGTGACACATTATTGTTCAAAAATCATCTCCTAGTTCTAAAGGGAGAGCTTCCAGCTGTTGGTGTGAGCAGTGCATTTCTTGCACCAAAATAAAAAGTCCAGCTACTTTGGTGTTTTTAAAAAAAAAAGGTATTAATTGGTATTAATAAATACTTACATAGGGCTACATAATACATTTGCGGGCCCAATGAGGAGAGTAAATAAGGGACGTGGTCAAGGTGCTGCTGCTGATGCTGGTGTTGGCGGACCTCCTGTTGGAAGGAGAGGACGTGGTCGAGGTGTGCCAGCTACACGCACAAGGGAAACACCTTCCTCAGGTAGCCAACAGAACCTTCACCGGTATATGGTAGGCCAGAATGCCCCTCAACGATTGGTGAGGCCAGAACAAGTACAGGCGATAGTAGATTGGGTGGCTGACAATGCCTCCAGTTCCTTCACATTGTCTCCCTCCCGGTCCCTTGATCAAAGCTCAGAGTTGGCACCTGAACCCCATGGCAATCTGTCTTTCACCTCAGCCCCTTGTAAATTAGCCAAGCAGTCTGAGCCCCAAGCCCTGCAAGAGACTCTTATGCTTTTTGATGACTCTCCTGGTGTGCTTTCCGTGGGCCATCCACATAGCGCTGCCCCAGAAGTGGAAGACATTGAGTGCACGGATGCCCAACCACTTCTGTTGCAGGATGAGGACATGGAAACACCAGCACAGCACATTTCTGATGATGACGAAACACAGGTGCCAACTGCTGCAGCTTGCCTCAGTGTGCAGACTGACAAGGAGGGCAGTGGTGAAGGGTGGGTGGAAGATGATGTGGAGGAGGATGAGGAGGTCCTAGACCCCACATGGAATGAGGGTCATGCGAGTGACGTGTGGAGTTTGGAGGAAGAGGTGGTGGTCGCACAGAGGCACCAGCACAGCAAAAGAGGAAACAGGTTGCAA
>BLSH010268517.1:1043688-1054065 GCA_018402905.1 Glandirana rugosa
TTAAAACGTTTTTCTTTGTTTAAAGAATGAAAAACGATTTTATGTTTAGGGTTTTTTTTTATATTGTAAAAAAAAAAAGGTAACCAAAACCGGCTAAAATATAAGAAGGAGTATAAAAACCATTTTTTTTAGCGTTAGACGCAAATAACTAACAAAGGTCATTAGGTACAGAAATCAGACGAACAGAAGTCGTTTGACAAACACCCGAAAGAACACGTAGTAGAAATTTTCTCCGAAGGAAGACATATGAGTGCTGTCAGCATTGCTGCAGAGGTTGAAGGGGTGGGAGGCCAGCCTGTTAGTGCTCAGATCATACGCTGCACACTGGCCTCCAAATTGGTCTGCATGGCTGTGGTCCCAGAAGGAAGCCTCTTTTAAAGATGATGCACAAGAAAGCCCACAAACAGTTTGCTGAAGACAAGCAGACTAAAGACATGGATTACTGGAAACAATCAATAAACGCAGATTGCGATTTTTTTTACCAAAAATATGAGGAAGAATATAAAATCGGCCAAAACCAATGGAAAAAAAAAAATGTTATATTTTTTTTTGGGATTTGTATTTTAGCAAAAAGTAAGAAATTTGTTTCTTTTTGCAAAATTGTCGCTCTTTTGTTTATAGCAGCGATCAGAAATGACGCAGAGGTGATCAAATACCACCAAAAGAAAGCTCTATTTGTGGGAGAAAAAAAAAGGACGCAAATGTTGTATGGGTACAACGTCACACGACCGCGCAATTGTCAGATAAAGCGACGCAGTGCCGAATCGCAAAAAGTGCTCTGGTCCTAAAGTGGGAAATCCTTTCCGGGGCTGAAGTGGTTAAACAGTTTCGGACCCCATGGTCCGATGTCTTACAGATCAAACCGGAAAATATGCATTTGTCAGCTCTTTAAGCTTTTTTTTTAGCTCTATCGGTTAACTCCCCTCCATGTTAACCTATGTGTCCATGCACACCATAGGCATTTTCAAGAGGCAGGGGAGATTACAGGCAGAAAAAAAAAAAAAAAAAATACATTACTTGTGCATTTTAGAGCGGTAGCCAGAAACGGATAGGCTTCTTAATGCGTGTCAACATTAGCGCATTCCTGTAGTTCCCACCCAATTAGGGCCAATAGATTGTTTTAACGCCAGATGTAGGAACGCTAGGGTTGCCACCTCATCCCTTTAAACCTGAACACATATGAATTACACAGGTTCTGAGGTCAATTTAATGCAGATAAGGCCTCATACACACGGACGTTTTTTTGACGCCGGCGTTTTCTGGCGTTTTTTGCAGCTCTCCATGTTAGTCAATGGCCCCATAAAAACGTCGGCGTTTTTGAGCTGTAGATGACGTTGGCGTTAGTGAGCTGAAACTAGAACCCACAGCCATCGCGTTCTGAGGCTGTAATGTTTTGGCATTTTTTTACGCCGACGCCACAATATGCCAACAAACGCCACCTATTATTATACCGGCGTTTTCCGGCGTTTTTTGACGCCGATGTTTTTAGGTTGAAAAATAGCAGAGGGATGATTTTTTTTAAAAAAACGCCTATTGACGCCGACGCTCACTAACGCTCAAAAATGCCGATGCATAACGCCGAAAAACGTCTACTTTTTTTCCTTGACGTCGGGCCCGACGTTTTGTTTATTTTTTTTTAGAAACGTCCGTGTGTATGAGGCCTTAGACACCGAGTTTAATTGCCACCTTAATCAGCCACAGAGCCTGTGTAATTAATATGTGTTCAGTTTTAAAGGGATGAGGTGGCAACCCTAAGGAGCGCACATTAACGCCATTGCAAAACGCTTCTTTTTAACGTATTTTTGTTGCTGCTTAACTCCTGTAGGAGAAAAAAAAGGCCTAAGGTTGGAATACTACAGAGCAACAGCTGAAGAAGTTATGCATCTTCTGCACAGTTGTTGAAAACTTTGTTATGCAATGCATTTATGGTGGTATCATCTGCATATACAGTGGGCGCTCTGCTGAGCAATCATCGGTGTATACGGTGGGCTCCATGCATCAACCCTTTTACAATGAGCAGTGCAAAGCCTCAGAGGAAAGGATCAATGAAAATATATTTATGCATTGCCAGTAATGAGAAAACTTGTGAAAAGGAAAACCAATATTATACATGTGTTCTTACGTTTGCAACAGATCTAAAATCACTAATAACGGTTATTGAAACACCTAATGCAACACAGTGAGCATGTTGCACTTTATGGCAAGACTATGAAGACGGTTTTGCTCTTCCCCCCACACCTGTTGCAGTCTAATGTCCTGACCAGAATAGCTAGCCTGAAATGTTTCACACTTCCTGAATACTTCACTGATAGCCTCCAGTGCATGTGAACTTCACATTTCCTTTCTAATTAACTGCAGCAGCCACTTTGTGCTGGGCTTTATATGAAGGTCTCTGAAGTGGGATTTGATATTGTATACATTGGATGCTAAACCACCAGCTAGAACACTTAAAGCCCTTACACACAATATACAAACTTCAAACATGCTTGGGATAAACATAAATCCATAGTCAGACAACAAGGTTAATGTAAAAAAAAATAAAAAAAAATAAAAAGGGGCAGACTCGATGGACTACTCAGTCTTTTTCTGCCGTCACTTTTCTATGTTTCTATGTTTCTACAACATTTTTATAAATGCTTTGGGTCGTTTATCCAGATAAGTGGATGTTTGGAAGATAAAACAACAAACTGAACAATTTCTATCAGAGTCCTCAACACTTATGTAGCACTGCCAAAACTATTCTGTTATTAGGCAATCATGTTGGTAAAGCTATACACTCATCAGATTAGAATATGTTGCCAGGCTTATTTTACCAATTCACGGTTGTTTTATACGATACCTTTCGAGGGTCTTGTGTATGGCCAAGCCGTTCTTGAAGCTTCTGTACTCTCTGTACCATACTCTGAACATCCATTATGAAGGCTCACAAGCTCTTACCAAGTGGTGTTTTTTTTTTTTTTTCCCAAGATCCAATTCTGCTAAGTGGGTTCCAACCAGTGACCTCACTGCCCCATGTGACTACCTAAATCACATGCCGTGGAAGGTCATGTGATATCATGCAGATGGTTTCCATTCATTGGGCTGATTTTTATAAAAAGTCAAGAAAGCCAGAGAGCTAAAGTAAGGCTCCATGCACACTAGCATTTTTAAGCTCCTAGAAGCTAAATCGTGTCATCCTATGTGTCCATACACACAACTTTGGGCTATTAGCATTTTTGAGATTCAGCGTCTAGGAGCAGAAATAAAAATAGTTTTTGCAGTTTCTTGGGGTGTTTTTCCAGCAGAAATGCTCCTAACTGCTTCTAAAAGCTACTAAAATGCTACTAACAACTTTTTTTGAGCTTTTCTGTTTCTTCGTGTACTGCAAAAATGCTAATAAAATGCTAAGCCTCCTAACTGCTCCTAAAAGCGTCTAAATGCTTCTAAAAGCTACTAAAATGCTACTAGAAGCTGGTACAAAAATGCTATTATCAGCATATTTCAGGCATTTGTTTTTCGTTTATAGTGTGCATAGAGCCTTAAGCCTCGTACACACGGTTTGATTGTCGTAATACCGCGCTTCTGATTTTTGTCAAAAGCGCATGTCCATGATTTCGTAAAAGCATACTGACTATCCGAAAATTTTCGTTCAACCGAACTCAACGTCAGAAGTGAGGAATGTTTTGAATATTTTTGCATTCTTTTTTCCTTTCTGAGCATGCATAGACTTGGTCGTACGTTTTTTTTTCCCTGCGTAAACTGTACTAACAGAACGAAAATCAGACGTGGTGTTGTCAAAAGACAAAAATTATCTAGCTTTTGTCTGACGAAAAATGTCAATCGGCTGTTGAAAGGAGCACACTAACAGTAAGAATTTCGGACGACAAGCCGTTGAACGACAATTCCCCTCCGAAATTCGCACCGTGTGTATGGCCCTTAATGCTGTTGTCTATCACTATTAGATTCACCCTTTGACTTTATAACACCAAGCAATATTTTTTTTTTTTTTTTTAACAGAAAACTTTTTATTTATGTTTAGATATGAAACATATACATGAAACTATGTACAAAGGCACATGAGTAAAGCATATAAATCAAAATTATTATATCTCAATATGTGTATTAGATGAAAGTATGGCACACAATGCATATAAGAGCATTAAGAGTAACAATACTTGGTATTCCTCCCAATCTATAAACAAGCTGGATTTACAAAGGGGAAGCTAGAAGGCTGGAAGACCAGAAGGGTGGGAGGGGGCACAAGGAGGGGAAAGAGAGACACAGGGGACTACACAGTTTCTGAATCCTTGGCAGATACATTATAGCCTCAGTGATGTGTCCTTCACCCACGGCGCCGAGATTTTATTGAACTTTTTGGGGCAATTTCTACACATATATGTAAGCTTGTAGATAGGCAGAACCGAGTATATCATAGCTTTCCATTGGCTCTCAGTGGGGGATCACTCTGCTTCCACTTAGTTAAAATGGTTTTCCTGGCACAGTATACTGCATAGAAAATGAATATTTGTTTGTGCTTATTTTATTTGTCACATATTCCCAGAAGGAGGGTCCGGGGGTCCATTTCAACATGGAGGTTACCCACAGAGTTCAGATATGTAATCACCGCTTCCCAGAATTCTTGAATTCTGGGGCATGACCACACTACGTGCATGAATGTACCAGGTTCGGTCAAGCACTTGGGGCATCTGTCTGATTTGTTGGGATATAGCCTAGAAAGTCGTATGGGGGTGTAATATGCCCTATGTAGGAATTTGGCCTGAATATACCTATCCCTGGAAGAAATCATCAAAGGTATATACTGTTGTATACCCTCGTCCCAGTTATTGTCTCCCAGGAAAGGTAAGTCGGCTTTCCAAAGATTGAATAGTCGGGTCCCTCTGTCAGTGGCTGTGCATGAGATGCGTAGGTATAGTGATGACAATATCTTATCCCCCTGTCTGGGCACGAGGAAACTCTCCAGCGAGTGGGACTTCAAAGTCGTGCCCTCAGGAAACTGAGCCCAGATGGCATGACGGGCATACTAGCACATTATGTGAAACTTACCTTAGAACAAAGCCTTCCAGCAGCGAGCTATCAACGCTGACAAGGCTTCCATCTTCACCCGGTCTTCCTTCCGGTTTTACGGACTTCGGCTATGTGAGTGGCCGGAGCCGTGATGACATCACTCCCACGCAGGAGACGCCGTCTACGGCACAGAACTCTGAAGGAATGGCCCGGGTGGCCATTCCTTCAGAGCACATGCCCCGGTGATATCACCGGCTGAATGTACAGTAAATACCTCCTAAACGGTGAACGTTTAGACGATATTTACAGGACCTAAGGGTAAGCCTTATTATAGGCTTGCCTATAGGTACAAATTATGCATGGGAGTTTACTTCCACTTTAATATATTTATTAGAATAGTAAGTTGTACTTAAGCACACAACAGCTGTTTTTATTTAAAAAAAAGCAGTGTCATTGCTGCGGTTCAGCCATATTGCAGCATTATAAATGGCATGGGTATAGCTTGAGGGGTCGCAATGACAACCCTCCCCATGCTCCAAGGGGCCCGTGCAGCCTCCATGTCACATTGTGCAAGCAATGCTATATAAGTAGTGGGGCCATATCTGTATTGCAGCACCGGCCGCGGAAGCAGTGTTGCCAACTTCCTCTTAATTTACGGGCAGCCCGTAAAAATAAGCCCATTTTTGGGCTATGACCCATAAAAAATATGGCTGCGAGCCGACCATGCAACAGCACATGCGCCGCTCTGAAGCCAGCCGGCCTCGGGAAAGCTTGTACACGCCCGGACGGGCGGTGCATGCACAGTAACGTAATTGCGCCACCTGGCACCATTTTTTAATAGAAGCCAGTCTGAGTCCACTCGTTCGTGCACTCGCCACAGGAGAGGAGGAGACCGAGGAGGGGTGACGAGAGTGACATGACACTGTGTGTGGGGGGATTGCAAAAAGGGGGCAGAGGAGGACATTATTGGGGGGGTGAAGCCATGCAGGGACAGAGAAGGACACTGATGTGCTGCTGCCCTGTGGAGAGGTAAAAGGGGCACAGGAGGATGATACACTGATGTGGACAGGTAATATGAAGGTGGACAGAGGAGGAAGCTACTGTGAGGGGGCGAGGAGGACAGTACTATGTCCGCAGCCTCTGTCCACCTCCTGTATAATGTCCGCAGCCTCTGTCCACCTCCTGTATGATGTCCGCAGCCTCTGTCCACATCCTGTATAATATCCGCAGCCTCTGTCCACCTCCTGTATAATGTCTGCAGCCTTTGTCCACCTCCTGTATAATATCCGCAGTCTCTGTCTACCTCCTGTATAATGTCTGCAGCCTCTGTCCACCTCCTGTATCCTGTTCGCAGCCTCTGCCCACCTCCTGTATGATGTCCTCAGCCTCTGTCCACCTCCTGTATGATGTCTGCAGCCTCTGCCCACCTCCTGTATGATGTCTGCAGCCTATGTCCACCTCCTGTATGATGTCTGCAGCCTCTGTTCACCTCCTGTATGATGTCCGCAGCCTCTGTCCATCTCCTGTATCATGTCTGCAGTCTCTGACCACCTCCTGTATCATGTCTGTAGCCTCTGTCCACCTCCTGTATCATATAAGCAGCTGCTGTCCACCTCCTGTATCATGTCTGCAGTCTCTGACCACCTCCTGTATCATATAAGCAGCTGCTGTCCATCTTCTGTATCATGTCTGCAGTCTCTGACCACCTCCTGTATCATGTCTGCAATCTCTGACCATCTCTTGTCTTTTATCATGTCTGTAGCCTCTGAGGGGGAGTCTGGACTCTGGAGAGATGTCAAGAGTGGGAGCGCTGCCGGAATGGGGGTCACAGGAGGAGTCAGACATGTGAGGAGAGAGGAGACTATAGAATAAAACCAGAGCCGCCAAGCTGGAGCCGTCTGACTGAGCCCTGCATGATGCACCTGAGAGGAGGTCAGTGATAACTCCACCAGGACAGTCTGAGGGGGGATTGCTAATGTAAGCGGGCACTCATATAAATGTTCCCCCCTATATTAGTAACCCCCCCTTACCTTAGTGTATTCACTCTGTGGAAGGTGGTCTCTGGTCACCAGAGCTCCCCTTACATCAGAGTCCCCCCCCCCCCCAGATCATGATTTGCAGTGTTCTCCTTTACATAAGAGTTCCTTTTCACTGTAAGGGGGAATTCTGCAGACTTTGATGTAAGGGGGAACTCTGTGCTGGCTGGGTTATAATAACCTGACCTTCATGTCAATGGAGAAATATGTTTTTTGACTTTTGTTTAACATTGCTAATAGCACTAGCTATATGTTTATAGTTTAAATATTGATATTTGCACTGTTTAGCACTGAAAACTGTCATTTTAGGTACTTTTTTTCAGTGTCAGTAAAAAATGTGGCTCTGCCAGGAAATGTCATGATTTTTGCCAGTAAAAAATGAGTGCTGTTTGTAAATTTTGGCATTTTGCCAGTAAATTTCACTTTGAGGGGTTAGCAACACTGCGCAGAAGGAGCAGAGAGCAGCCACATGAGCCAATACCTTCTCTGTAGTTCTTGCTGCTGATATGAACTGCACTCCAACTCTCCTCCCTGCTATTAGGATCCAGAGCAATGCCAGCAGTGCCCACAAGACAGAAAGAAGAAAAGCTTTGTATTGCACTGTAATTGGACTCTACTTTCTCCTGGAATAAGTTCTTCAGGTCATTGTGCCTTACGCGAGCAATACTGAACTGGGCATAATAGCTTCTAAAACAGGGCAAACAACTATTATTGGGGCTCAGGACAGAAGGGGCATGTTTGCACCCCCTTTAACTGCAGTGGCCAGGGGTGTAAACATGTCTCGGCTGCAGCAGGTGTAGCACCCACCAAGCATGACCTTTTCAAGTGAATGAGGCCGCTTTGCAAGCACCCTGCAACCTTGTGCAGTACAGCGACCAAAAAGGTTAAAGAAGGGGGTAAGGAGGCCTTGTATTGCCTCCTCACCACCTACTTTAACCCCTTGGACCTTGCACAAACACTTAGTTGCGGGATGCACAGGATTTTACCATACCCCAACCTCACGTGTGCCACCGCTGCATGCAAATAAGGACTTATTCACAAATGGAGCAGGCACTGCTTCTTCTCTGAAAAGCAATCTGAGCATGTTTGACAGATAGTGAGGAGGCAGAGATTGTGACCCAATCCGCCCCCCCCCCCCAGTCAGCCAATCAGAGGGAACTTTGGATTTATTCATAAAATATAAACCCCACCACAAATTACTAAGCAGCATTCAGCCTGATTTGACTTTGTTCTTGGAATGGAATGGGAACTGTCTGTGTTGATGGGGAAATCAAGTGAATTTCTTTCCTGCAACCACAGGAAATTCGCTCCATGTATGGCCGGCCTAACTATAGAGCAACGTTGTATCTTGGCCTAGATCAACAAGGCCCAGGCCTAGGGCAGCACTTTTCAGAGGGGTGTCAAAAAAGCTGCCCCCCACACCAAAAACACAGCCTTCTCCAGGCTCCTGCACAAAAAGAATCACCGCCGGCTTGCCAGTCTTATTCGTTGGACTGGGCTGGGGGGAAGGGTCCAGGAGGCGAATTGGTCTGGCGCCCCCATAAAGCGCCCGCACTGCTGCCGGTATGATAGTACCATCCGGGGGCCGGTTACTGGGCTGACGTTCGGACAGACCGACAGCTGCACTTAACCACTTCCATACCAGGACATAGACAGATGACGCCGGCAGGAACATCTCCTCCCTCCAGGCGGGGGTCATATGACATCTCCCCCCACGGGGGCCCACAGCATAGCGATCGGGGATGAGGCGTGTCCCTTGGGACACAGCCCATCTCCGATGAGGGTAAAGAGCCAATAAAAATGGTTCTTTACCACGTGACCAGCTGTGTCCAATCACAGCCGGTCACATGTGTTGTGCTTGTTCTCGCTGCTCGTACGCACCCCCGGGGGCACTCAGTGCGGCGATCGGGGAGGAGGCATGTCCCTCGGACACAGCCCATCCCTGATCAGGGTAAAGAGCCAATAAAATTGTCTCTTTACCACGTGACCGACTGTGTCCAATCACAGCCAGCCACAAATGTCAACAAACGTCTGTAACGCCCTTTACAAGTTCTCTTCAGTGTGTGAGGAGGAGACCTGGAAGAAAAACTGCAGTGATGTGCCCGATCTCCCCCCAAATAAAGAGTATCTGTCACAGCCCATCAGAGTACCTGTCACAGCCCATCAGAGTATCTGTCACAGCCCATCTCAGTACCTGTCACCAGCATCAGAGTACCTATCACCAACCCCAGAGTATCTGTCACCAGCATCAGAGAACCTGTCACAGCCCATCTGAGTACCTGTTAACAGCCCCAGAGAACCTGTCACCAGCCCCAGAGTACCTGTCCCCAGCATCAGAGTACCTGTCACAGCACATCTGAGTACCTGTCACCGTCCCCAGAGTACCTGTCACCGTCCCCAGAGTACCTGTCACCAGCATCAGAGTACCTGTCACCAGCCCCAGAGTACCTGTCACCAGCCCCAAAGTACCTGTCACCATCCCCAGAGAACCTGTCACCGGCCCCAGAGTACCTGTCGCCAACATCAGAGTACCTGTCACAGCCCATCTGAGTACCTGTCACCAGCCCCAGAGTACCTGTCACCAGCCCCAAAGTACCTGTCACCAGCATCAGAGTACCTGTCACCAGCATCAGAGTACCTGTCACCAGCTCCAGAGTATCTGTCACCAGCATCAGAGTACCTGCCACAGCCCATCAGAGTACCTGTCACCCCCCCTAGAGTACCTGTCACCAGCCCCAGAGTACCTGTTACCAGCATCAGAGTACCTGTCACCAGCCCCAGAGTACCTGTCCCCAGCATCAGAGTACCTGTCACAGCACATCTGAGTACCTGTCACCATCCCCAGAGTACCTGTCACCGTCCCCAGAGTACCTGTCACCAGCATCAGAGTACCTGTCACAGCTCATCTGAGTACCTGTCACCAGCCCCAGAGTACCTGTCACCAGCCCCAAAGTACCTGTCACCATCCCCAGAGTACCTGTCACCGGCCCCAGAGTACCTGTTGCCAACATCAGAGTACCTGTCACAGCCCATCTGAGTACCTGTCACCAGCCCCAGAGTACCTGTCACCAGCCCCAAAGTACCTGTCACCAGCATCAGAGTACCTGTCACCAGCCCCAGAGTACCTGTCACCAGCATCAGAGTACCTGCCACAGCCCATCTGAGTACCTGTCACCAGCCCCAGAGTACCTGTCACCAGCCCCAAAGTACCTGTCACCAGCATCAGAGTACCTGTCACCAGCCCCAGAGTACCTGTCACCAGCATCAGAGTACCTGTCACCAGCCCCAGAGTACCTGTCACCAGCATCAGAGTACCTGTCACCAGCCCCAGAGTACC
>BLSH010268517.1:1063343-1074908 GCA_018402905.1 Glandirana rugosa
CGGGGGACCCCGTGCGTGTGCCCTTGTAGGCACTGGCAGCCCAGGCCCCCTGGGCTGACTAGTGCCTAGCACTACTTACCGGCGACACTCGCCGGAAAGTGGTGCACTAACGCGGCAGTTTACTGCCGCACTAGTGTACATTTGTTCGGCCGCCTTCGCGGCCGAAGAGAGAGGAGAGGCGTGGCTAGCCACGTCACACTCTCCTCTCTCCCCCCTCTCTCCTGTGCGACGTCGCGACACCCGTTACACATTACGGGTGTCGCGACGGATCACTGTCTTATGAGGGGGGGTGGTAGATAAATGGTGGGTGGGTGGTTGGGGGTCGGTGGTAGTCGGTGGGTGGGTCGGTGGTAGTCGGTGGATGTGATCACGCCGTCATTTGACGGCGCAATCACGTGGTGAAAGGCCGCTCACAGCGGCCATTCATCACGATCCGTGATCAGTCGGGTCCCCCGGACCCGACGGTCACGGATGTTCCCGTGTGCGTGCCCCAGGGGGCGTGCGGGAAGCGCGATTCTGGGAGGACGTCAATAGACGTCCTCCCAGAATTAAGCAACCGCCCTGTAGACGTCAATTGTCTATGGGGCGGTTGTTAAGTGGTTAAGAAACTCTACAAGTCGCCTATCTGCAGCATATGAATGCTACCAGCGGTTGTCTGCAAAATACACAGTTTTCGTAAAGGACTCTAATATTGAGGGCTCTTTAGCAGAACTGACTAAGACTGATGCACTAAAGGGATCTCTTAGTGCAAGATTCCAAGGATAAGGCAGAACTCCGCATCGCTAAACTGCAGGGGACCAGATCTCATAAATCCACATCTACTAAGCTCACTACAAGTTCTTCTAGATCTTCTCGCTCTAGAAGCTCAACATTAAGTGACAAGCTAATAGAGGCCAGTGCAAGTCTGGAAGCAAATAAAGTGAGAAGCTCATTTGCCAAAAAGGAAGCTGAGATGGTAGCTCATCAAGCAGAGATGACAGCTCACCAAGCAGAGATAGAAGCTCAGAGCAAAACTCTTCAAGCAGAGATGGCAGCTCACCAAGCAAAGGCGGAATCCCAAATAAAGATTCTGCAAATCGAAAGGGAGGAAGCAGCTGCCCTAGCAAGACTAAAGGTCCTTGAACAAGCAATGGTAGAAAGTACTAACTCAGACTGTTCTATTCCAACAGAAGTGGAGGATCCAACTGAACACACCAGTGAATATGTGCTAAGGCATAGTGTTTGCAATGATACAGTATCCTCTCCTGTACCACCTACTAACATTACTGTCTGGACTCTCAACACAGAGACCTCCAACCTGCACAAGCCTGAGCCTCTTCAAGTCCACAAAGCAAGTTCATTTATACAACAAACCATATCACCTCCTGCCAATGACAAGGTGACTCCCAGCGACAAGCCACAGTTCAGGCAACAGCCAGCAGAAGCCATAGAGACTAACCTAAATGCTCTTGCAACATCATTTTATCCTGGTAAACCTCACCCTTATTCACCAGAGAACTTTCCCACCCAAGGGGTCAGACAAGTTACTTTGGCACCAAAGAGTGAGAAATCAGACCTGTCTGATTTCGCCAGATATATGATTATTATTATTATTATACAGGAATTATATAGTGCCAACAGTTTACGCAGCGCTTTACAACTTGAGGGTAGACAGTACAAATACAATACACTTAAATACAGTTTACACTTAATTACACTTGATTCCCCGTGAGCTCATTAACATTAGCCTCTCAAGGTTCGACGACTGTCCAGAGAACTATAGAGCTTGGAGATCAACTTTTAAAGCTTCTATTGGTGACCTCAACCTTACTGCCAAGGAGGAACTTGATTTGCTCATAGGGTGGCTGGGGCTAGAATCTGCAGATCATTTTAAAAGACTGAGAGCAGTACATGTTGAGTACCCAGATGCAGGTCTTGCTGCTGCATGGGCAAGACTTGAACAAACCTATGGAAGCCGTAGAAAATGCTATATTCAAAAGACTGCAAAACTTTCTGAAATAGGAAACAAAGATCATTGCAAGTTTCAAGAGCTAAGCGACCTCCTCATGGAGCTAGAGTTGGCTAGGGCAGACCCTCATCTACCTGGGCTGAGCTACCTGGACACCTCCCATGGTGTAAAATGGGCACAACAGGGCTCAAGATATAAAAGAGGCTATAATGTATCTTTCCCTCCATTCTCATATTTCTGCAGGTTCATCAGTGAAAAGCCTACACGAGAAATGATCCCAGCTTCAGGTTCAGTGAGTCTAGCTTGCCTGCATCATCATCATCATCATCATCATCAAGGTATGATAACAAAGCAGCTGAACATAGAGACTTATATAGAGCAGTATCTGCTAAAAATACAGACATCTCACCTCCCGTATCCTCTCCCGCTCAACAGAGTGATTTGAGTGATAGAGATAAAGCTCCAAATTGTCATTTGCCTATTTACAAAAAAACTTACCCTCTTAAAAAATGTCGTGGGCTTAGGGCAAAAAATGTGCAAGAGCACAGGGAGATTCTCCAGAAACTTGGAATATACTATAGGTGCTGTGCTTCCTATGACCATTTTGCTAAAAACTGTAAAGTTGCACAGAATGCCGTAGTGACAAACACGTTACAGCTATGCATACTGCTTCACTTCCAGACAATCCACAGCAGCCATCTACATTTAACCCTGCATCAAATCATGGCGGGGAGCAATAAAGCCTTGCTCCAGCCACTATAAACGTTTCTTCTTCATGTACTGAAGTCTGTGCAGAAGGATTAAGCCACAAATGCCGTACCAAGGTATGTCTAGTCCAAATATATCCAAAGGATCAACCTGAGAAAGCTACCAGGATGTATGCCATAATAGATGAGCAGAGCAACAGATTCCTGGTCAAGCCTAAATTCTTTGAGATCTTTGGCATAAAGGGACATGCAACACCATATACTCTCAACACCTGTTCTGGTCATGTGGAAACCTCCGGAAGAAGGGTTGATGGGTTCATGGTCTCCCATATCATGGCAAAGAAGGGCATACCCTTGCCAACATTAGTTGAGTGTGACCAAATACCAGACAACAAGGAAGAAATTCCTACTCCAGAAGCTGCGTATCACCATCCCCACTTAAGGCACCTGGTAACTGATATTCCTTCAATGGACATGAATTCTGAAATACTAGTCTTCCTGGGAAGAGATATTCTCAGAGTGCATAAAGTGCGCCAACAGTGCAATGGACTGATGACGCCGCATATGCAAGACTTGATCTAGGATGGGTAATAGTGGATGATGTATGCTTGAACAGAATGTGCACGCCATCTGAGATCAACTCCTTCAAAACTCACGTGTTAAGGAATGGGCGTGCATCTCACTTCAGACAATGCCCCCATCATTATGAAGTAAAGGAAAAGCTTCTTGACATCATCCAGGTATCTGATGTTATTTCCACTCCCTGTGATGACAACTTAGGTAACACAGTGTTTTTTACTACACGTGATGAATGAAATGAACAGTCTAGCCTTGTCAGTTGCAACAATGGACAGTAAATTCTTCAAGGATGAATCTAACAGCTGTGTTGCACCATTACCTCTTCCAAATAATCGTGAACAAGCTTTATCCAGATTCAACTCACTTCAGCGAACACTAAAGAACAGGCCTGAAATGAAGGAATATTTCATTGTCTTTATGAAAAGGATATTTGACAATGATCACGCTGAGCCAGCTCCACCTCTTTTTGAACATGACGGGTACTGGTATCTGCCTTTTTTTGGAGTGTATCATTCACGTAAACCAAGGCAAATCCGGGTAGCATTTGATTCCAGTGCCAAGAATCAAGGCGTATCCCTGAATGATGTTCTTCTTACTGGTCCTAACCTAACCAACAACCTTGTAGGAGTACTTATGAGGTTCAGAAGAGAGCCAGTTGCCATAACTGCTGACATTGCACAAATGTTCCATTGCTTTATAGTAAGAAAAGACCATAGGAACTTGCTAACATTTCTGTGGCACCACAAACAATGAATTGATTGAATACCGCATGAAAGTACATGTCTTCAGAAACAGTCCCTCTCCTGCTGTTGCAACATATGGTCTATGACGGACTGCTCTTGATGGCGAAAAGGAGTATGGTGCAGATGTTCTACACTTCGTTGAGAGAGACTTCTACATGGATGACGGACTCAAATCCTTACCCACAGATGAAGAAGCCATAGACCTGCTCCAAAGGACTCAAAGTATGCTTTCTGAGGCCAACCTCAGACTTCATAAGGTTGCCTCAAACAGTGCTGCTGTGATGAAAGCCTTCCAGCCTGGCGATCATGCCACAGGATTTAAAAATTTAAATCTGGGAATGGACATGCCTCCTGTTCAGAGATGTCTGGGGCTTACGTTGGAACTTATTTAAAGACACCTCTGCAGACAAGCCATTCACCAAGCGTGGTGTTCTGTCGGTGGTGAACAGTCTATACAATCCACTGGGATTTGCGGCTCTCATCACCATACAAGGTAAATCCTTATTAAGGCAGCTATCAAAGACTATTCAAGATTGGGATGCTCCGCTACCAACAGACAAATATTCAAAGTGGGAGTCCTGGAAACAATCTCTACATGCCTTAGATCAGGCATCCTCAAACTACGGCCCTCCAGCTGTTGCGGAACTACACATACCATGAGGCATTGTAAAACTCTGACATTCACAGACATGACTAGGCATGATGGGAATAGTAGTTCCTGAACAACTGGAGGGCCATAGTTTGAGGACCCCTGCCTTAGATGGTATCGCCATACTCAGGAGGAGTAGAAGAATGTGTTTTGGGGTGTATTTTGTGGTATGCATATTCTGTGTGTGAGAAATAATCTAATATGACAATTCTGTGAAAGAAAAAAAGAAAAAAAATCTGCATTTTGCAAAGAATTGTGGGAAATAATTACAACTTCAAAAAACTCACTGTGCCTCTTACTAATGACTTTTGAATGTCTTCTTTCCAAAAAGGGGTCATTGGGGGATATTTGTACTTGCTTGTTAGGGTCACAAGAAATGAGCTGGCCATCAGTGCATCAGGTATGATCAATTTTCAATGATTGGCACCATAGATTGAGGACTCTATTAATCTGCATTCACACAGGGGCGATCCAACTTAGGCAGGCTTTGCTAGGCGACTTTCAGCGCGACTTCAGCGCAACTTCATGCCAGGCGACTTTACCTGTGGCCAATCAGAGAAGTGAGGGAGGGAGTTGCCTTCAAAAATTATTTTATTTAAAACTGTAAAGTCACTTCAGTATAGATGGGGGATCCGACTAGGAGGTGACTTCTATTGAATTCTATGGGCACAAGTCGGATAGAAGTCACCTTAAAGTCGTGCGGGAACCTTTTCTGAAGTCGGAGCGACTTCAGTAGTGTACATTAAGACGGCTCCCATTCACTTCAATGGGATTTTAGATGTCAAGCAACTTGGGGCGATTCAAGTCTGTCAGGGATATGCTGGCCAGGACATGGCAGATGTGCAAGTTCAGAGGCCAGTGCGCATGCAGAGGCACAATCCCAGCAATGCCCTGTCTGACAGGCATGTTTGCGCAATCGCATATGCGCATGCGTGAATGTGTGCGTGCGAGTACGTGCACCCACGCATGTGTACACGCCCCATTAGCATTGGCGCCCAAATGTAGTATATAAGGATGGCAGATGTACTAGGGTCTTTTCTGTCTGATCTGCAGTTCCCCCTGTATTCCTGTTCCTGTGCCTGTCTTTGATCTGATCACTACCTGGCTTCCTGTCAACTCTGATTATCTCCACTCCTTACCTCGGCTTGCTTGACCTTGATTTACCCTTTATCTTCTGGATTCTCTGCTGCCAATCTTCTGCCTGAACTTTGACCATTCTTGTTGCTGTCTCTGATGTTTCTCATGTCCTGTGTATGACCTGGCTTGTTGACTCTGCTCCAGTCTCCTCCTGTTGCTACAGCAGCTAAAGTACCTGCATCTATGGTACCTGGCCAACAGCAATCTACCTGCATCTGCAGCATACCTGCATCCACAAGTGCCTGCGCCCTCAGCCACCACACACAGCTCTACCCTTGCTGCTGGCTACTACACCTGCTCAACTACTATAGAGAACATTGCAGGCACTCCTACCTCACCGTGCTCTTGTGGCCGCTGTTGCAAACTCAGTGGTCCTTGACCCGGGGCAGTACGAGAGGCTTTCCTCTGCTCGTCAGGCTCTACCTGAAGGTACATAACAAAGTCGGAGCGCAAGTCGCCCCCTGTGTGAACGGGCTCTAACCTTCACAAAGACCAAATAATATAAACAGATTTGGGTTATTTTTACGAAAGATATGTAGCAGTGTAAAATTGTGGCCAAAATGTATGAAGAAAAATTACTAATTTGCAAAATTTAATAACAGAAACAAAGGAAAATGCATTTTTTTACAGAACTTTTGGTCTTTTTACATTTATAAAAATGAAAAACCCAGCGGGGATTAAATACCACCAAAAGAAAGCTCTATTTGTGTGAAAAAAAGGACAAAATGTCATATTGATAAAATGTTGCATGTCTGAGTAATTGTCATTCAAAATGTGAGAGCACTGAAAGCTAAAAATTGTTCTGGATAGGAAGGGGCTTAAGTGTCCAGTGGGTATGTGGTTGAACAGCGTATTTATATTATTTATTTATTTTTACTCCGTATCCCAAAGGCTGTTTTTTTTTTTTTTTTAAACATGTGACCAGCAGCAGAGGACTAGAGGCTCCTCCTGCTTATGTCTCCCTGCAGACAGGTTGGAAAAGAGCTGGATCATGTGACAGCTGTATATCAGCTAGGAAAAAGGTACTTCGATTTTTTTTTTCATTAAAATAATTACAGTGCCATGAACCTGTAAGGTACCTGTGGTAGGTAGTGTCTGAAGTGGAGCTTGTGTGATGAGGATTCAGGTGAAACGTGGTCGGGCAGGTCAGGTCGGCAACAGATCAGGCAAAGCTGTACAAATTCGGAATCCAGAGAGTGGTCAGACGGGCAGAGGTCATACACGCGCTGGCAGTCCATCAAGCTGGGAGATCTGGGAGAACATTGTGATAACTCTAGAGCTCCCCCGTGGCACAACAGATAAGTCTGAAGCTGTGGGACCAGGAACATTCCAGTTTAATGACACCCAGGTACATGACAGGGCCCTCTCCCCAGTGGTCCTCTCCAGGGGCCTAGCGGGACTTAGCGGGAAAGGGGGCATAGAAGTCTTGAATAAGAGTGGGGGCATGCAAATCTTTGGCTGGAACCCAGGAACGGTCTGTGATGGGATATCCCTTCCAATGGACCAGATATTGTAGGCCACGGCCCCGCTTTCTAGAGTCCAGAATCTTAGAGACTTCAAACTTATACTGTCCGTCAACAAGAACAGGAGTACGTAGCTGTTGAGTTCTGGAGTAACGATTGAAAATTGCCTTTTTTAGGAGAGAAATGTGGAACACGGGTTGTATTCAGAGAGAGTAGGGCAATTTCAACCTATAGGAAACTGGCCCGACTCGAGCAATTATTCTGTAAGGACCAATGAATCGAAGACCCAATTTCGTAGAGGGTTGTTTCAGTCTCACGTATTGATACACAGCCAAACTCTATCCCCCACCACATATGGAGGTATATGGCATCTTTGTTTGTTGGAGAAAAGCGCATATTTGCCTGCTGACTTCCGTAGCAATAGGCAAATCCTCTTCCAGTGTAGCAGAAATTTTTTCACCCGCTGATCCTCTGCTGGTACACCAGAAGAGGTGCAGGAAGTGCTTGTAACAGCCCAGTAGGCAAAGTGCGAGGTACTTTATTTGCAGCACAAGTTGGGCAGGCAGCCATATAGTCAGTAACATCTTTCTTCATGTGAGGCTGTCAGACATGATGCTGCAAGGTCTTAAGAGTGACGGTGTCACCAGGGTGACCAGATAGCACACCATCATGTGCCCTGAGGAGTACAGTTTTTCTGAGGCTATGAACAGACGACCTGATGGTATCTTTAAGCCTTGAGGAGCACTATCCTGGTTTTCTTGTAACTGTTGGGAAAGAGCCGTAGAGATCTGTGCGACAATTTTGTGAGGTGGGATTATATACTGCTTGGTAGGTCGATCTTTTTCAGAAGTAGTGAATTGTCTGGAAAGAGCATCGGCCGTCTTGTTTTTATGCCCAGGGACATAAGAAAGAACTAATGTAAAATAGGAGAAAAACTGATTTATCGTCAGTCAGGATAGAAAAAGGCTTAGGAGCCCCTTCCAGAAGATGTCACCATTCATCTCCGTTGGTGAAAACTTTCTAGAGAAGAACACCACTGAATGGATTTTACTGGACTTAGGTTGTCTCTGGGACAGCATGGCACCTGCTCCTATTTCAGAGACATCAACCTCAACGATGTGCTGGAGATCGGGGTTTGGATGCAGAATAACTGGAGCCTTGCTAAACATGTCTTTTAAATGCTGGAAAGCTGTTTTGTTTCGGAGGGCCACATTTTGCAATTTGTGCCTTTCCTAGTCATAGCAGCAAGGGAGGCAGCAATGGAGGCAAAACCTTTGATAAAGCTCCTGTAGTAATTTGGGAACCCTAGAAAGCTTTGGAGCCCTCTTAAAGTGGTTGGTTGGGGCCATTGCAAGACAGCAGAAAGTTTTTGTGGTTCCATTTGGAAACTGACAGCACTTATGACGTATCCAAGAAAAGGTATGAGGTTTTGATGAAAACTGCATTTCTCAATCTTAGCTGTAATACCTGCTTTACATGTGTGACGGATGGCCACAGAAGCCAACAGACAACCAAAAAGTATTTTGGGTCAAGACAAACAGTTCAAGTAACAGGAAGGCTCCCAAGAGGTTAATTCTCCATTTAACCAATCAAAAGAAGAGTTGTGTTGTTGTAACCATGTGTAACCAAGGATAACAGGCAGTAGTGGAGAATCAATGAGAGACAGGGTGATTTCCTCTTTGTGGAGTGCGCCTACCTGAAGCATGATTGTTGTAGTTTCAAACTTTACAAGGCCATCTCCCAACGGTTATCCATTCACATACCTCCCAACTTTTTGAGAGGGGAACGAGGGACAACTATTAGCAAAAGTATGTCGGTATAGGACACACCCCCTGCCACGCCCCCTTAAAGGAGAATTATACAAAAAAGGGATTAGTTAAATCCACAAGTGTTTTTTTTACCACTAATATTCCTTTATACTGGCTTCTGAAATGTACAAATGCAGCAATTTAGAACTTGGATGAGAGGTTTAGCACTGGGAAACACCTTTTGAAAGATAAATAGTGCATTTTATATACAACTACAGATCAGACCAAAATGAGGGACAAATGAGGAGGAATGAGGGACATTGTTTCAAATCAGGGACAGTCCCTCAAAATCAGGGACATTTGGGAGCTATGCATTCAGGGTGGTGATGCTCAGGGGTCTAGACTTGGGAACAAATAGGATGTTATTTTCTTTAGCGAAATTGTAATCCAGGAATATGCCAGCAGCACCAGAATTCACAAAAGCCTCACAGGAGACAAGTTTAGAGGCTAAATGGAAGATTGCGGGTACAGTAATCTTGTCTTGGAGGAAATACTTGTAAGGTCTTCATAGAAGGAAAGGATTGGGACTTTGAATGAGATGTGTGTAACACATCTCCATCCCTGTTACTAATAATAGAGGAGGAGGAAGTTTGGGACTTTGAATGAGGTGGGCATGCAGAAAAACTGGGGTCGGTATAATTAAAGCAATTATATCTTCATTCATGGCGTATAAGACATACACATCATATATGCCCAAAGTGGTGGGCTAGCATGGATCAATATACAGTATGCAAAGCAATAATATAATATGTATACATTGTCACAAACTCAGGGGAGTATGCCCCAGGGGTGCATTATGCATACATTTAGCATACAATTAACATAATCTCTGATCACTGACAATGAAAAACTGATGTGAGATGTATGCATGTCGTAAGCCCGAATGTCCCATTCTCATGTCATTGGTATTAAAATGCTGCGGGCTTACAACATGCATACGTCTTCTCACATCAGTTCTTCATTATCAGTGACCAGAGATTATGTTAGTTGTATGCTGGTTATTTATTGACACCACTGGGGTATACCCACTGTGGTTGTGACACTGTATGCACAATGCACCCCTGGGGTACACCCCCCTAGGGTTGTGATATTGTATACATAATGCACCACTGGGGAATCCAGAGAGTGGTAAGGCGGGCAGAGGTCATACACGAGCTGGCGGTGAAGTACCAAATCAGCATGCTGGAGAGTGGTCAAGTATTCAGGAATCAGAATCGCAGAACTAATAAAACACCCAGGGAGCAAGTCCAAACAAATGGGCACTGAGTAACAGGAAGTGCTGCTATTTATGGGCTGCTTGATTGTACATTGTCCGCAGCTGGCAGCAGGTGGGGCTAGTGAGTCCAAGGTAGTGCATCAAGCTGGGAGAACATTGCAATAACTCTAGAGCTCCCCTGTGGCACAATAGGTAAGGCTGCAGCTGTGGGACCAAGAACATCCCTGTTCAATGACACCCAGGTACATGACACATCCACATGCAGAAATAGAAGGGACAATGCAAATTAAACAATGTGTGATTAGTATCACTTTAAGCTGCAGTTTATACAGTTCTTTTTAGTCAGATTAAGCAGGCTTCTCATAATGGTTCCCTGAAGTTTTATGTACAGCTAAATCAATGACTATCAATGCCAAATGTATCATCTCAGGGATCCTCTGAGGAAGTATTTGTAGAGACACAAATCTGGACATGTTGTTTGAGCTCTTGTGTGCTGCTGTTTTAAAAGGATCTACATAATGGAGAAGATTTAATGGTCTAATGCTACTGGTGCTCCATTGGGGGTGATAATCCTCATTAAAATCCAGCCTAAAGTAAAGCAGAGTTAAAAAATAAACATTGTGTTTTTTCCCTAGGGCAAAGGAGCTGTACACATTATTTGTGGTAAGTGAACTATACAGTCACCAATGTGGCAAAAAACAAATTGGGTAAAATTCACCCGTTCAGACCGATATGTCGGGTATCAGGACGGCTGTGTATATGCCATAACCTGCCCCAGAAACAAACCACCTGTATCCAGGCGTGGTTCCTAGGTGCTAATTATACAAGTCAAAAAAGAGAGGTGATTGAGGATAACCAGCGCACCAATAACAGGAGCCCAAAGTTCCATAAAACGTAACCTTTAATATACTGAATATAAAAGGTACATAACCACTGGAGTAGGAAAACAGTAAAAATTTACAACGTTGTCAGTAATATAAGACGCGTCTGATCACCCATGCAGCCGTCACCCCAGCCATCCACATACAATCATTCATCCTCTAAAGTCCATGACCAGTACAAGAGGTCCTGGCCAGGTCATAGGGACATGAATTATAAATGCCCTGATAGCAGGGATAGGGGAGTGTGTGGCTTGGGAGTTAACGCTGCCATATAGGCTGGTAGGATGTTGAGGCACAGATAGATAGCAATGGGGTGGGAATGTTTATGATACCATTGGATATAAGCCGTCACTTTCAGTCTGTTTTCCCAGGTAGTGAAATGCACACCACTAATGCACATGGTATATGGCATGTAGGAATAGAAGTCCAGGTGA
>BLSH010268517.1:1083332-1098176 GCA_018402905.1 Glandirana rugosa
TGTGAAGGGCGGGTCTGGTTAAAAGTCGAAAGTCACGACAACGCAAAGCTTACTCTTAACGCGCCAGCACGCTTCGACGTGGGTTTGGTGCCCGTCAGTGTAGCCTCATCAGTGCCCATCGGTGTAGCCACGTCAGTGCCCGTCAGTGAAGGAGAAAATGTACTTTATACAAATTTTTGTGACAGAAACATAGAAAAATATTTTTTTTTTTTCAAAATTTTCGGTCTTTTTTTGTTATAGCGCAAAAAATAAAAACCGCAGGGGTGATCAAATACCACCAAAAGAAAGCTCTATTTGTGGGACAGCTTCGCACGACCGCGCAATTCTCATTCGAAACGCAACAGCACTGAAAGCTGAAAATTGGTCTGGGCGGGAAGTGTCCTAAGTGCCTGGTATTGAAGTGGTTAAGAACTCCCAGTGCATTATACTGCCTGTGATTAGGATAGCTCTGTGGCATCTGGGCAACAACTTCATATACCTGGTCCCTAGTGTAGCCAGTGTGCTTATTAAAAGATTGATATGTGCAGTATCCCTGAGTCGGTGGTACAGAACGACTATCTACATTATCCTTTTTTATTGGTAGTACCGAAAGGGTATTCTACACTGTGTCCAATGTGCATGAGCCCCATATCTCACTTAAGCAGTAAAACTTTATTACAATTATGCCTGATATTACTAAATTAGGTCCAAAATAGCTAATTACCAACGGACAAAACATTTTTTTTTATTGCTTACTCAACCTCTACTACAACCACTGTGATACAGCAAAGGTGCCTCATTGTTGAGAAAGTGTTACAATAAGACAAGCGTCGCTTGGTGTTGGGTCCCTCCCTAAAGGAGGTGTCAGTGGGGGTCTGAGGTGGAGTTAGTTTTAAGGATCACTATTCAGACAGTTTGGTCTCTTCTCAATGTGAAAGGCAAGACTTTAGGGAAAGCTCTGTGGTGACAGGTGCAGTCAGGTGGCTGTGTGTGGTAGTGTGAGAGACTACTATCATTCTACACTTTGCCTGAGCCTAAGAGCTGTCCCTCTCTCTCCCTCGTTCTCTTTGTAACAAGATCACAGCTTCAGACTACATTTGACCTAAAAGGGTAAGCTGATCAAATCTACTACTACTTTAATCAGAAAAGTTTTTCCAGTTTTTTTTTTTTCTTTGGGATATAAGTTTGTGCTTGTATTATTAACTTGCGAAAATAAGTGTCAGATTTGCAGCAGACTGCAAGAATTTCTAAAGAAAGCTAGGTTGAAAACATCATTGTGTTCTCTAATTCCATGCTGCTATATCTGTTATTTAGGCTCTCTGTTATGTCTTGCCTTTTCTAAAGAATATGCATATTAGTTCCATTATAGTACAAGAAATCTTAGGGGGAATAAAATGCAAGGTATTCATTGTATCTGTCAAAACGGGCTTACAATTTTATTAGTGTCTATTGGTATTAGTTGTCCTTGAATCACAACTTATATTATTGCCTAGGGCTGAGAATAATGTTTCATGAGGGTATTCATTTTATGAGTATCTAAATGACACATTACACCTATTTTCTTTGATGTCGGAATTATTAGACGACTGAGCAGTTATTAGAAACTTAAATTTTTATATTGCAACTGAGAGTCACTAGCAGTTGAGACAAGTCAGCCTCCTGCAGAAAACCATATTTTTTTAATAGTCAAACGACTAAAGGAAAAAGTGTTAGTGATTGCTCTCAAAATGAAAGGTGTTTAATGTGTTTAATAAGGAGTTTGACTATTTTTTAACCCATATGTTACTAAATGATCTTTATTGTAATGAATTGCTATAGCAATTAAATGTAATAAATGAATAAACAGTGGCTTTATTGCAGACTTCTGCTGTATCTCAGAGCACTAGGGAATTCAAAAGAATTTGTCCCAATGGATTGGCATTGACATGGATCCTATCTTTGGATGTACTCTATCTGAGCACTCTAAACTGCTATTTCTGGAACTGACGCTGATCCCTGGTAACAGATGTAGCTAGTGGAATGTGAATCAGAGAGGGCAGAAGCAGCATTTGGGAGGTTGGGCAATATAGCACTGAGCAGCTGATCCTCACTTTTGACACGACACTGATAGTCCAAGCACAAATGGCTTGTTTTTATAGAGTGGCCTATAAATAAGACTTGTTCACCTGAGGCACAGACATGATCTATGCTGACTGTTTTTTCTTGTAAAAGATTCATTATTAAAGCGTTAACAAATATAATATATATATACAGTATAGGTGGCCCAGTGGTGTAGTGGATAGCTCTTTCGCCTAGCAGCAAAAGGGTCGCTGGTTTGAATCGCAACCATGACACTACCTGCCTGGAGTTTGCATGTTCTCCCTGTGCCTGTGTGGGTTTCCTCCCACACTACAAAGGCATGCTGGTAGGTTAATTGGCTCCTGTCTAAATTGGCCCTAGTATGTGTATGTATGAATGTAAGTAAGCTCCTTGAGGGTAGGGACTGATGTGAATGTACAATGTATATGTAAAGACGCTACATAAGTACCGGAAATAAATAAATATATATATATGCATTATGTAGTATACAAAGGGGAAAGAGGTTCAATGATGTCTTGTAAGCAATAAGGCCTCAGCTTTTAGCTGTTTATTGATAAGTGAACAATGACTTCTGCTTACAGCTTTTTTTTTTAGGAATGCATATTTAGATTTTTATGATAAGATGGATCATTCTTGTTTTCTCTAGAACATTGTAGTTACTAATTGAATTCTTTCCTTTTTTTCTTTACTTTTTTCATTCATGTAATTTTAGTAATAAAATATAGGTATGCTGGAAAAAGTTCAAATTGTTTATTGCAGTGGCCATGCATACCATAAGATATTAAAATACAGTATAATTAAAGTTTAAAGGACCATTAAAACATTTCTGAATTATTTTAGAGACTGCTAGGGTAAACACACAGGTGAACAAATTATGACCTTTAGTCACAAAGGCAATAATCTTACATTACGGAGATTGAATATTACATAGCTCCCTGATTTCAAGGGACTGTCCCTGATGTGGAACAAAGTCCCTCTGTCCCTCCTTCCTCCTCATTTGTCCCTCATTTTGGCCTTGATCTATATAGTTGTATATACAATGCACTACTTATCTATCAAAAAGTGTTTTACAGCACAAAACCTTTTATCCAATTTCTAAATTGCTGCACTTTAAAATTCCAAAAGCCAATATAAAGGAATAGTAGTAGTAAAAAAGCACTTGTGGGTTTAACTAATATTTTTTTTGTACAATTCTCCTTTAAGGGGGTGTGGCAGGGGGTGTGTCCTATGCCTACATACTTGTGCTAATAGGAGTCCCTCATTCCCATCTCAGAAAGTTGGGGGGTATGATATTATTATATTTTATATATTATGATACATCATATTTAGGGTCATTTTTTAGTTTTGTATCTTTCTAGAGCAGGGTTTCTCAACTAGGGTTCTCCAGAGGTTGCTAGGGGTTCCTTGAGCAATGAGCAATTTCTGCCTCTCAGAGGAGCTCTCACTGACACCGTTGATCTTTTTAGTTATCTGTAAGAAGGTAATTTTTCTCAATGACCATAAGTGTAATGCTAGGTACACACTATTAGTTTTTTTTTGTTCAACCCAATGGGCTGCATGAAAAAAAACTAAAGAGCTTGGGAGGAACTCGCTGTACTAACTATCCAAAGTTAGTACAGCAATCTCCCCACTGAGCTATTGTGTTCTGACAAGAGGAATGCCCCCCCACACCAGAACACACTGGTCAGCGCTCGCAGCCATTGACTGCCAGAGCTGATCAGATGCCGATCAGATGCTGGATTCCCAGCATGCCTATTCGACAGAAGCCGGTCCCCTGGTCGGCTTCTGTCGGACAGGCTGGTGTACACACAGGCTGAATGTCGGAGGGTTTCTGTTGAACCGACCGATACCAGCCAATATTTGGATGTGGTTTGCATATTCTAGGGGGTAAATTGCACTGTAAATCACACCAGGTATAGAAACCTTTTCCATCGTCTTTTTGCATAGCACAGAGTCACATTGATGCGAATAGGTGTCATTGAAAACAATGTGATTTCTGTTGTCATGTGATTCTCTAGACTCAAGTCACATCTGATATTGCACTAGTGTGACCCAGGCCTAAAGCAGATCTTTTATTTATAAAAAAAAAAAACACATAACCCCATAGCCTCCCCCCCATCTAAAATCACTAGTTTGGACCTGAGAAAAAAGTAATAGATTCTTATTGCAAACCCTGGGTTCATGGCCTTTTTGTTTGGGCAAAGGGCTCTTTAGGAGCCTGGGAAAGCTGAGGATTTTAAATTTCACAAAAATGCATTTCTGCACAATCTCATGAGATTTGGGATACTCCGCTTTCCCATGATCCAAAGGAAAGGCAGGACTGCCATAAGTATCGTTTACTTTCTTAGGTATAAGTTTGTGATTTTAGATGGGGATGGGAAAATTGGAGGTAACAGATAGGGGTTAGATGTTTTTAAATAAATCTGTTCTAAATAAAAAAGATATGAAAATCATTAACCATTGACAGTCTGACTGTCCCATAAAATAATGAACCCTTAGGATGCAGCCTATATTCTCTTTTCACACACCTGGGCCTGATTTACATGATTTGCCTACCTTGGTCCCAGGTCCCTCTGCCTCACCTATTTTGCCAGGGTGTTTTCTTTTTTATTAAAGGGTTTTGTGCAGAAATCAAATTAGTGTGACTGTGCCATTTGCACAGATTTGCATTTGCAAAGATTTTGACACTGGGCATGTTTTCACAAACATTTTGCACATGCACATTTTATTTCTTCTTTGGGGTCTAGAGCAGATAAGAGAAGGCCTGATCCTAACCCCCCACAAACACATACCTCCCCCATGTATCTCTGCAACAACATATTCTGATGTCTGGGTTTATATCATCAATATATTCTATGAAGCCACACTATAAAAAAGTAGCATAGACCAGTTTTCAAGAGCAGCATTCTTGTTCTTCACATATTTATTTTCTGGGGGAAAAAAAGACATTGTTTTAATATTTTTACAAAAAGTGTTTGCACATAAGGACAATGATTGTTTCACAAAACACCAATATATTCACTGTATTTCCTCATCCTCATCTTCATTTTTATTTTTCTCAAAAGAAGACATTTGCAGAGTTATACCTTCTTTTTATTTGTCCGTTTTTCTATGTTTTTGTTAGTGTTTACTTTGACTACTTTACAAGCAGTATGCTGCAGTTTTGAGTTATCTAGTGTTCCCAGTTGGGTCCTAATGTATTTGGGCAATGCTTAAAGTCAGTCTTGACAGCCCATTGGTGTGCGACGGCGTTTAGCAAGGAAATGGGTGGCCTGTTTTTATATAGCAGTTTTGGACAATGATAATGATGAGATATCTTTCAAAGACATTCTTTTCAGAGGTTTAGATCATACACACACCATATTAATTGCATGCATAGACAAGTGGGGTTATTGAGAAATTAGATTTATGCACTTAAAATTTGATTGGATAACAATCCAACCTGGAAAATCATGTGTTGCTCTTACTCTGGCTGATTGTTAGCAAATTAGATCTAAAGCCTGGTACATACTAAGGGCTCTTTCACACATACGGTCCGTTTGGGTCCGCCTGTCAGTTTTTTAAGCGGACCCAAACGGACGCTCCATTGCTCTCTATGGAGCGGTGGATGTCAGCGGTGACATGTCTGCTTACACCCGATCCTCTCCGATCTGCCAGAAACAGACGGATGGAAGCCCTATTTTCCATCCGCCTGGCGGATCGGATTGGATGAGCACCGTCCGTGCTCATCCGATTCTCCATAGAGGAGAATGGAGCTGTGACAGGTCAGTCTCTGCACGGATTGCAGAGGCTGTCCTGTCATCAGTCGACTCAGCTGGGATAAACGGATGGATCCCCGCTGAGCAGCGGGGCCCGTCAAAACGGGCTCCGCATGTGTGAAAGGGCCCTAATCGTTTTTTTGGGGTTGAACAAAAAAAAACTGACAGCTCCGGTCGGAGCAACTGTACTAACAATCCGATGACCCCCCCGCCAGAACCCTCCTGTCTCAGCCATCGGTTGAGAGCGCTGATCGGGAGCCAGTCGGTTGCTGGTTTTCCAGCATGCTCGTCAAAACAGCCGACTTCTGTCGGACCAGCTGACACACACATGGGCCAAATGTCAGCCGGTTTCTATTGAACTAGCCAATGTCTCCCGACATTCTGCCTGTGTGTAAGCTGTCCTTTTCGGGAGGTAATTAACCCTTGCCTGAATACTTTTAGACCGTGGAAAATTGCAAAATGTTATAGAGATGGTAGCTTTCGTCTACAGGTTAGCATGGGTTAAGAGCACAAGTGATTGTATACTGGAATTTTAGCAGTATGCATGTATGTCTATTTCTAAGTATTTCTTAAAAGCAATATTGAAGGAATATGTCCTTCACTGTTTCAGCCACTTCAGAATGTACGAACTTTCCAATTAAACGTACCAACAACACGAAGTTCCAGATAGGTATTTAAAAGTACATATAGACAAATATTGTATTCTGTTAATATTCAAGATGATTTTATGAGTAAACAGGCAACAGCTTCCCAAAGTTGTATTATCACAGATAACTGATTTATCCTCCTGAAGAAGTAGACACATAGTTCATGAAAGGCATTGAGATGTTATCACCTGTCCATCCGTGACATCTTGGATCAATGTCAATTTTGTTATACAAGACCAAAAACTGATTTTTGTGTTCTGTGATGGACAGAGAATGAGGATTTCATTAGCCTTTTATATGTTTTAATAGATATTTTGAAAAAATCATCTAGAATTTTAACAGAATGCAATATTTGTGTTTGCACACCCTTACTATCCCAAATGATGATTCATGTTGTTGGCATATTTCCCAAAAGATATAGAGTATAAGTCAGGTGCTTGTGTAAATCACCATGAATGTGGATCAGCATGGCAGTCAAGCAGCTAAGTGTTTTCAATGGGACAGTTCAAAAATAGTAGCCTACATTTTTGCTCAGGATAGGTTCCCTTTCAGGCAATGCGCAGTAACCTATAACAACACAATTTCAGAATAATATTGTCAAATCAGTGAAAAGTTTCTGTTTGGTAGTTATGGTCTATGCAGTGACCTAAAAACAAAAAAAAGCTATGGAAACCTTCAAAAGAAGACAAACAAACTCACCCAAGCTCTACCGCTCTATGTAGGCCGGTGCTCAGGCTGGGCCATTCACTGCAAGTCCATAGAGATAAAGCCGGTCTCTCAGTAGCTTCTTCATATAAATGCTTTATGTGTGCATGCTAGCAAGTACAGATTCTATAAATACTAATTGATGGAGTCGCCGGCTTTATCTCTATGGACCTCCAAAAGGAGACCACTACCCATTTCCCACTATGCAAGAATGTTTACTCACAGAAAAACCTTACAAAATGTTAAATACTGGACTCTAATGACTTTTCATGGGGTTACGGGTCAGGTTTTTACTGGTTTTATAGCCTCTTAAGTGATCTAGAGAATAAAGGCATATTGGATCACTTTAATTTGACCCTAAAAATTTCCTTACTCTCCAAAAAAATAATTCATACACATCCACTACCTACAAAGGTATTAAACCCAGAAAATATATGTATATTGCAGCTTACCCATTTTGAGATGTGGTGGTTGCATTCGTTTTCTTTATTTCAGGCTTCTTTTCTTTTATCTTCACCTGGTTATCCTGCCAGTGATACACTTCTTGTCTTAAGGTGTCTGCATTCTGGATGAAGTAGTAAAGCAGACATCTTTGGACATTAGCATTGTCAGTCTGGGGGGAGGATGCTGTTAGACTAGCAAATTTGGAAAGACTTGGCTTACAAATTAAAGCTGAACTCCTGCTAACACCTTTTAAGCAGTTACAGCAAACAGTTTTTTTTCCTTTTCGGGTAAAGTTTTCTTACACAAAAGCTGGTCATTGTAAGCACCCCTATCAGTGTTAAATGGTTTGTCCCAACCCTTTAACTACTACTTTGTCTGGACAGCTTGTTCTGTTAAAGCTGAAAAAATACTAGTAATAATAAGGCTTACTGGCTGGATCACCAGGTGAAAATAAAAAAGAAAACTAATGCAGCCATCACATTTAAGAATCGGTAAACTGCAATTTAATCAATTTTGTTTTTTGGGTTTAATACTACTTTAATGGCACTCTAATCTGTTTTCTATTAAATAATTTCTTACTTTGTTTTTCCACCTCCTAGTAACATCCCCTGGGAGCTCCCAAGCGTCTTTTCCTTCACAGTTCCATTTGTTTCCGACCGAAATGTCCATGTTAGTTGTGGTCACGTGTGCTGCTCTGTGCACGCTACAAATCCCATAGTCCCTAGTCCATCTTGGGAGTGAGCAAGAGAAGGTGGCTATGTTTCTACATACAGTGGGACTCTGGAGAACAAATATAGCTACAAGAAGTCAGATTACAGCACCAAGAAAAAGGGATTGTAGATTTGGAGGAGGCTGAGAGCAACAGAATGTGCTTTTTTGAGTTTAGTGTCACTTTAACAACTTCAGCCCCGGAAGGATTTCCCTCTTTAGGACCAGAGCACTTTTTGTGATTCAGCACTGTGTCACTTTAACTGACAATTGCGCGGTCGTGCGAAGTTGTACCCAAACAAAATTTGTGTCCTTTTTTTCCCACAAATAGAGCTTTCTTTTGGTGGTGTTTGATCACCTCTGCATCATTTCTGATCACCACTAAAAACAAAAAAAGAGCAACAATTTTGCAAAAAAAAACAATATTTCTTACTTTTTGCTATAATGCATATCCAAAAAAAAATATAAAAAAAACAATTTTTTCATCAGTTCGCAATCAGCGTATATTGACTGGTTGCCGCATTTACGAATGATGAGAATTAATTTGTGGGGTATTTTTTTATTTTTTTACTATTATTGGTGCCGATCTGCCATTTTTAGTGGTACTGCGATATTGCGGCGGACATGTCCGTCCATTTTGACACTTTTTTGGGACCATTGGCATTTATACAGCGATCACTGCTATGAAAATGCATTGATTACTGTGCAAATGTCACTGGCAGGGAAGGGGTTAACCTGGGGGCGCTCTAAGAGTTAACTGTGTTCCCTGTGTGTGTGTTCTAACTGTATGGGGGCTGGGCTGGCTGGGGGAGGAGAGTAATCGCGGCTCCCATATACAAGGAGCCTGCAATCACAATCCTTCCCCCTGTCAGAACGGAGATTCGTGTTTTTACATACACGGACTTCCGTTCTGTCACTGCGGGGGAGCAATCGCAGGTAGCCGGCGGACATAGAGTCCGCCCTACCCGCTCCCTGGCTCCCCAGAAACACAGTGAGCGTGTGAGCGCGCCTCCGGCATCACGCGGGCACTCACGATCCGTGATCTGGCACCCACCGTCAGATGACTGCGGTTTGCGATATCGAACCATTTTGCCGCCGTCATGCGACGGCAGGTGGTCAGCAAGTGGTTAAGTACCTTATATGTTTTTGTTGTTATTTAAAAGACTATGAAAATGACATTTTATATACTGCAGACTATTAACTGTAAAGCTAGAATAGGTTTCATTATATTGTTTAATATTCTACAGTATAACCAAAAAAGAAAATTAGGACCATGTGGACTTTACTGGTACCAAAGAGGAATGGTCAGACATTATTAGATAAAAAAGTAAATGTTTATTACAAAAGTAGTTAAAAACAGTCATAAAATATGATTATAGTGCTATGATTGGATGATACAGACTATAAAGTCAAGCTGCAAGAGTAAGTCTTTGCTATATATTCCTAGAGGTTGATGCATTTTACAACTGACTGCTTCCTCAGGACCTCATTGTCATCATAGCAAAGAGCATTGCCCTATCCAAAAAAGAGAAAAGCACAGCGATCAGTGTTTAACAAATTGAGGAAGCAGTTAGTTGTGAAACTCATCAACTTCTAGGAATATATAGCAAAGAGTTACTCATGCAGCATGACTATATGGCCTGTATCATCCAATCAAAGCGCTCTGTTCATGTTTTTATGACTGTTTTTAACTACTTTTGTAATAAACATTTACTTTTTTATCTACTAATGTCTGACCGCCCCTCTCGGGTACCAATAAAGTCTACATGGTCCTAATTCTCTTTTTTGGTTATACTGTAGAATATTAAATAATATAATGAAACTTTAAATTAGACCATAAGGAATGGCGCCCCTGGGGAATGTAAAGTGCCTATTTGTGTCACTGCCCCTTTAATAGTGTAAATCACTAATACAAACCATAAAACAAAAACAAAAGGTGATGGCGCTGACTAGGCTGGAAATGCCAATGGGAATTTATACCTGCAATTTTTTTTTCCCACCTAGCTTCAGGCATATACCAAATAATATACCATCAATTGAAATAAATAAAATATATAAAACAGTGTACCAATCACTAACATATATATAATCAACACATGCTTTGAGTGCAACATATGGTGAACCGATAAAAGTCCATTAAATGTCCCAACACCATGTGAGTTCTGTTCTCTTGTGACTGTGAAAATTGCACCAGTGCTCTTCCACACAAATATAGGTGGCAACTCACCAGACCATCCTGACCCCTTTTTATGGGTGGAGACGTTGGCAGCGGCATTTCCGGGTTACTTAGTGCATTCCCCGCAGACACCACAACGAGGCTTGGCACACACGCAATTGGAGACGGGAGCCGGGCAACCAGCGTCATACCAGATCCGTTTGCATATTGCCATACATCTAGTGCCAGGGTCTCTGGCACCGGAAAATGTGAGTTTTTATTCTACTTTTTATAAATTACACATCTTATAAAAATAATACTACGCTATGAGACATCCCTCTATGGTCTCCTTTGTAGTCATTTCTTATAGAATCCATTAGACATACAGGTGGAGGCGATTGGAGAGTCTATGGCATTGTAACAAACGCACATATTACCCACCTGTAAAGATGGTCTCGTGAGTTGCCACCTATATTTGTGTTGAAGAGCACTGGTGCAATTTTCACAGTCACAAGAGGACAGGACTCACGTGGTGTTGGGACATATTAATGGACTTTTATCGGTTCACCATACGTTGCACTCAAAGCATATGTTGATTATATATATGTTAGTGATTGGTACACTGTTTTATATATTTTATTTATTTCAATTGATGGTATATTATTTGGTATATGCCTGAAGCTAGGTGGGGAAAAAAAAATTGCAGGTATAAATTCCCATTGGCATCTCCAGCCTAATCAGCGCCATCACCTTTTGTTTTTGTTTTATGGAATATAATGAAACTGTTTAATCAGAAACCAGAAATTGAAGCTATGCTCCTGCACATTCATTTGCAGGTCTATTCTCTTCTCTTTCATAATCAAGCTGCCAAAATGACTTTCAGTGTTTACCTTGCCCATTACCCATGAGATACTGAGGGATCAACACAAGACACAACATTAATTAAAAAATATACACCAAGCTCTGCAGTAAAAGTTTGTACCTGACAGGAGTTAAAATGTCAGTTTAAAAACATCAGCTTAAAAAATGTCAGTTTAAGAACATCAGTTTAAAGCATTTTTTCTACTTCAGTGGTGACAACTAGTTTGTAGATAGTGCCACCTACAGAGATATACAGTAGATTGTTTTCTGGCACTTATTAGTGATTTATAGCGGTGCTACAGCAAATAAAAATGTCCATAAATGTTGTTCTGATTAAAGGTCTTCTTGCATCCCTACAAAATGCCCTTACACACGTTTTTATTTTTTCATTGTGCACAGTATTATTATCAGCGTAAACTATTTTATATATTGGGAGGAAGGGTTATATTTCATCTCTGGCTGCTCATATATATTCTGACCTCACTACACAGCTATGGGTTATGGATTTCTTGTGCATTGCCCGCTGTGGCATATAAAAGGTAATATTACAGGGAAGAAGACAGCTGCAGTTTACAGTTTCACCCCTTGCTGAAACTGCAACCAGGAAAGGCACTTTAATCTGTTTAAGACATACCTCGATAAAAAGTAGCTTATTAAACTGAGAGGGAACATTACAACTGGAAAATATCACTTGATCTTTTGCCTACATGTCTACTTACATCAGCTAAGTGACCTGACATTTCTTTATTTTACATTTAAAGAGACTGTATAACTAAGAACTGATGTACCCTGATCAATAACATTCCTTGGATAGGTTTAAATTCATTATTCGGCATACATGAGTAATTTTGACTAAAAATCTATATTTAAACCCTGGTACTAATTTACAAAGTGTGTGTTCCAATTAAAATTTAGCAGGCTTATGTCTCCCAAGCTAATCAGCTTAAAAATTGTTTGGCTCCATCTACTTTCAATTCATTACCCTCCTTTCTTATGGTGGGTACACACATGGGCCGAAAATTGGCCAAAAATGGCTGGTTTGGCAGGAACCAGCTGATTTTGGGCCCATGTACAGCTTCCTGCCGAATGGGCATGCTGGAAAACCTGCATCCGATCGGTATCTGATCAGCACTGGCAGCCAATGGCACAGCAGGAGAGATCAATGTATTACATCATTTGCTTTAGTACAGTGGTGCTAAAATTAACCGATGCATCGATGCATCGCGATGCGGCGACTGACCACAATCAATTACCGGGTGACGTCATCCGACGCAACTTGTCAGGCGACTTGAGCGACCGGACAAGTTGCCTCCATGCATTGCAATGGAACTGTTCTAATAGGAGTGACTCAAGTCGCTCCGACTTAGAAAAAGGTTCCTCCACTACTTTTGAGGCGACTTCAGATGACTTGCATTGACTTCTATTACAGAAGTCGCCTGCAAGCCATCCTGAAGTCGCTTTGAGTCGCCCTGCTAGTCGGATCTGCGGCCTTCCCTGTTTACTGTGTATTAAGTGCCCCTTAGTAGTGTACATGCTTATTTGTAGCAACATTCCGCATTTCTCACAGTGCCTCTCTCGGCACTCATAAGTCCCAGTCCGCCTCTCTCTCTCTCGTCTCTAGTGTTCGGCAGTACACCTGTTGACGTCAGCAATGGATTCTCAGCCCCACCTCTCTCGTCTCTGGCTGACGTCAGCGATCGATTCTTAGCCCCGTCCACCTCTCTTCTGATCTGTCAGCTACATTCTGCATGCGGGGCTGAAAATCGATCGCTGATGTTAGCCGGTGAGGAGAGAGCATCACCCAGCATCACCCACACCCATCACTACCACCCACACCCCTCTACACCCAGCATCACCCACTGACACCCATCATCACCCACACCACCACCCACACCCCTATACACCCATCACCACTGACACCCCTACACCCATCATTACTGACACCCACACTCTTCTACACCCACCCACTGACACCCATCACTACCACCATTCCCCAAATTCCCGCATCCTTCTGTTCCTATCCATGGATTCCTCCATCCCCAGACTCCCCCATCCTTCTATTCCTGCCCATGGATTCCTCCATCATTCAGTTCCTACCCTCCCTTGTATCCTAATTGAAATCGAATTGAATCATTGACCAGATAATCGTAATCAAATAGAATCGGGAAACCAGTGAAGATGCGCACCCCTAGTGTGTACCCAACTTTATTTAGAGGGTATTACCATTAACATATTAACTCTTTCACAGCTTCTTTTCACACAAGGGATAATGGTCATTTGCACCTCTACTATATTAGTGTAGAGTGATACCAATGGCAGGAGTGAAAGTGTGACCATCTGTTCACTTTTACAAGGTGCCACACAAGCCAGCATACTCATCCTATGGCAAGAGCTACTTTGACTATGTCAAAACCTTTACTTTCAGTCACTTTGTTGTTCTAAGTATGGTGCCAATGAGTCTCCAAGTGACTGTAGATTTCCCTGTCTCTGTTCCATTCCAGAAATTTTCCTTCACTTCCTGTTCCAGAGACACAACAGGAAGTTTTTGGGAAACTCTTTAAAGTGAAGGGAAATCCCACTGTTAACAACTATCATCAAAACAGGTGTTATCATTGCAAGGTATACTCATACTTTCTTTTTGGCTGGCAAATGGCATGAGGACAATTATTATGGGGAAATCTCTTCAGGAAGGGCACAGACAGCAACAAGTACCTGATAATCTGGCTAGTCCTAGAGTGTGAGTCTTTTCAAACTGGCATTATCTGTTCAGTGAAGTTTTTGCTAAGAAAAGACAGATTTTGTTTACATCAATTTTTATATCCGTGTTCTGTTCAGTTTACATCAGTTTGCACTTCAGTTCAGTTCATATCAGTCTACATCCATTTCTGCATCCATTCTTGTATAAACCAATCATAGGTGACAAAAGTATAAACAAAAATGTTTCTTGCGTAAAAACAGACATAAGTGGAAGGGATATAAGCAGACGGCATCTGTTTACATCCACATACATCAATTCAGGTCTGTCTAAATGGAAAAGCTATGCAGTGGAATAACGTCCTTACTAGTGTTGAGCGAACCCGGACTGTAACGTTCGGGTCCGTACCGAACTTTCGGGTGTCCGTGGCACGGACCCGGACCCGGACATTTCAAAAATCGTTCGGGTTCGGTCCGGGGTTCTGCTATTTTATTCCACGTGTTGAGAAGCTGCAGGGCAGCCAATCAACAAGCGTTTCACTGGTTTGCCCTTAGAAGCCATCACAGCCATGCCTACTAATGGCATGGCTGTGATTGGCCAGTGCATCATGTGACCCAGCCTCTTTATAAGCTGGAGTCACAGTGCTGCAGTCACATGCTCCTTGGGTTAGTATAGGGAAAGGTAGCTGACGGCGTGAGGGACAGATTTTAGCCATTTTAAGACCTGATCCTGCATCCTGAGATAGATTACTTTACTACTGCTGTCTGTGCTGTTGCTCTGAGGACAGATAGCAGAAATTAGAGATTTCACATA
>BLSH010268517.1:1098186-1145099 GCA_018402905.1 Glandirana rugosa
GGGTCTAGGAAGAGGTCATACCTAAGGGGGTCAACATGAGGGGGATCATACATGCTACGTACGTATAAGAATCGGGGGTTTACGTATTGAAATGTAAATAGTTGTAATTTGGAGTAAACTGTGTATCAACGGGTTAATCTGTCACGTAACTCCAGACGAACATTCAACCTCTGTAGGACATTCCTGCAATAAGGTGACGTATCGAAAAGGTAAATTCTGTTCAGTTTACATCAGTTTGCACTTCAGTTCAGTTCATATCAGTCTACATCCATTTCTGCATCCATTCTTGTATAAACCAATCATAGGTGACAAAAGTATAAACAAAAATGTTTCTTGCGTAAAAACAGACATAAGTGGAAGGGATATAAGCAGACGGCATCTGTTTACATCCACATACATCAATTCAGGTCTGTCTAAATGGAAAAGCTATGCAGTGGAATAACGTCCTTACAGGATGTCTCCAACTTACAAGCAGACCTCAATGCACTGTCTAATTGGGCAACTATGTGTCAAATGAGGTTTAATGTTGATAAATGTAAAGTTATGCATTTGGGGGCTAAGAATATGCATGCATCGTACATACTAGGGGGAGTACAACTGGGGGAATCCATACTGGAGAAGGATCTGGGGGTTTTGGTAGATCATAAGCTTAATAATGGCATGCAATGCCAAGCTGCGGTTTCCAAAGCGAGTAGTATCCTTTCTTGTATTAAGAGAGGTATGGACTCCAGAGAGAGAGACATCAAATCATTAGTAAGATCTCATCTGGAATATGCAGTTCAGTTTTGGGCATTGGTTCTCAAAAAGGATATTGGGGAACTGGAGAAGAAGTGCAGAGAAGGGCAACCAAACTGATAAGAGGCATGGAGGAGCTCAGCTATGAGGAAAGATTAGAGGAGCTGAATTTATTCTCTCTTGAGAAGAGGAGATTAAGGGGGAATATGATCAACATGTACAAATACATAAGTGGTTCATATAGTGATCTTGGTGTTGAGTTATTCACTTTAAAGTCATCACAAAGAACAAGGGGGCACTCTTTACGTCTAGATGAAAAAAGATTTCATCTCCAAATACGGAAAGGTTTCTTCACAGTAAGCGCTGTGAAAATGTGGAATAGACTCCCTCCAGAGGTGGTTCTGGCCAGCACAGTAGATTGCTTTAAAAAAGGCCTGGATTCTTTCCTTTATGTACATAACTGGCTACTAACATTTATAGGTAAAATTGATTCAGGAAAAATCTGAATTGAAACATGCTTTTTTGCCTTCCTCTGGATCAACTTTGGGTGAAGTATTGTGTATATGGGATTGTATAGTTATATATATATCTATATATATATTTATTTTTTTTTTTTTTAACTAGATGGACTTGTGTCTTTTTTCAACCTGACTATCTATGGAAAAGGACGCAGCCTTGTTCTGTTTACAAAAACGGACCTAAACGGTTACAGATGTAGATGAATGTAAAAGGATGATCATCTGTATATATCTGCCCGCCCACCGACATGCATTTTGGTCCATCTGAAAAACTGACAGATAGATCTAGACTAGGGGTGGGAATTCATTTTCCCAAAGGGGTCATGTGAGAAACTGGGACAGTTGTGGGGGGCCAAACTTAGTTATGCTCAATATTCATTTAGGACCTAGGAAGGCCTGTAAGTACGTAAGCATATGGAAAACAAACACCTTGCACTAGGAATAATAGGTACAACTGCTCATGAAATGGCTTTCAGATGGGTGGTCACGAGTTGTTAAAAAAGGTGGCTAAGCCATGGTTTTACTGCCCCCTGGCTGCCCACCTGAACTGTAGAATAACAGCCAAACAGGGTTGTTCATATGCTGCAGTATTTTTAACTGCTTGTTAAACTTGCCCTTAGAGTTCAAGAGGACAGCACTGTTCTCTGAGCCTGTCAGCTTCCTTAGTGAGCATGGTGACAGGCTCAGGGAAGCATGCTGACAGTGGAGGCATTGAGGCACGGATAAGGACAGCCAAAGGGCCGGATGTGGCCCTGAGGCCACAATTTGCCCAGGTCTAATGTTGATTGTACACCCGTGTGAAAGGGTCCCTACACTTTAAACACTATGCAGAATCTTATATTTTAATGAACAGCTGCTGTCTAATAGTTCTCACTGCTTCCAGGCACATGCTGAAAAGACCAACACATGCCCAAGAGTAAAACGTAGTTAAGATTCCAAAGAAATCTTTATCTGTTGAAGATTTGCAGTCTGCTGTCTTGTTTCTATATATTTGGCATTAGCTGCAAATAAAGATACAGTACAGGATTTGAAATGTATAGCCACTGTATGATTGTATTATAGGCTATAAAGTCATCAGGTGAAACTCCTGTCAAACTACTTTCATTACTTTTACATAGCATTGGGAATGGATAGCTTCTTTGAGCTCTCAATAGGTAGATTCATCCTAAATGTCTGCCCCACTAACACCTACGGCATTTATGTGTGCTAAACTCAATATTTTCCTATTCTGCAGTGCCTTCTCCATCTATTTCTATGGACGATTCACTGGAAGCTAGACACATATATACAGGGCCACAGCCATTTCTATAGGAATAAATAAAGAGTTAACTCTAGACAAGGCGAAGAAATAAAGAATAAAGAAGGGGAAATAACCCCATCAAGAGTGGTATAGACAGCAATAAGAAAACCACTTAGAGGGACTGCTTTCAACCAAAAACCAAGAAAAACACTGGAAGTAGTTCCGAATACATTAATGGCCAATATATGTAAGTTGTTTAAATAAAACCAGTGAACCCTTATGAATATCAAAGTTAGGATCTTTACCTTAATATAAATAAACCAAAGAAAAACTCTTAAAGTGGTTGTAAACCCCACTTGGTCATTTTTACCTACAGGTAAGCCTATAATAAGGCTTACCTGTAGGTAAAATGAATATCTCCTAAACCTGCACCGTTTAGTAGATATTCACCCTGCATGCAGCCAGTGATATCACCAGCACATGCGCTCTGAAGGTCCGGCATACCATGCTGGAACTTCAGAGCTTTGCGCCACAACCGAGGGCTCCCGTGCGCATTTGTGGGAGTGACGTCATTGCGGCCAATCACATACCAGAACTTGCGAACACGAAAGAAAGACAGGGGAAACATGTCAGCCCTCTCAGCAGAGACTTTACAGCGATGGAGGGCTTAGTTCCAAGGTAAATATTTCATAATGTTCTAGTATGCGATGCATACACTAGCACATTATGCCATTGCCTTGCAGGGTTTTTTGCCACTTTAATGATAATGGAATCAATGTTTTTTGGGGGGTTTTTTTGGAATTGATTACCAACAGCACAAACAAACAAATAATCAAAGAATTAAAATAATTGAATCAAAATGTACTTTGGCCTTTTAAAATCTTGTTAAAAAAGCCTTGTATAAAAATAAATAATATTGTAAAATCTAACAAATCAAAACCAAGCTACCCTATATAGTGCTGTTTTTTAAGCAGGAAATTTGTAACACCTAATAATCCAATGTCCTGCACAAAACTTATTTTCACAAATGCATATACTAGAATTTTGTCAACAAACACTGGATTGCCAAGTCCAGGAACATATGTGCTTCATAGTGAATATATATACAGTAAAGGAAAGATGGTAAAATATATTGTACATAATGTCCGGCCTAGGTGGACACGCTAAATCCGGCACCTCATCCCGTAAATATTAGAAATGGAGGAACGGTTTGAAATGGGATTATGATGGAAAGGGTAAGTACTTAAAATAGAAAATTTATTATAATCATTGTCAAAATTGGATCAATAAAAACATTATGTTTCCTTATAAATCTCCATTTAGGTGGTCATATAACAGAAGGTTCCAATTGATCGGTGGTTACAGGATCGTATATTTTCCCGACATTTTTCGCCAACATTGGCTTCTTCAGGGGACTATACGCCACCAAAATTGTATACAGAACTACACAAAAAAATATACAAAGATTAGAAGATATACATAATCAAATGTGACTGTTTCAATATACATATTTGATAAACATAATATCAGCTGCCTTATCCACTAAACCCCGAGCTTATCCCAACATACCCCCAGGGATCACCACTGAGGTCGACACCACTGAAAAGGGTGTGGGGGAGGACTTATGAAGGACTTATACTAAAGTATTGTTGATATATAAGACATACACTATATTACCAAAAGTATTGGGACGCCTGCCTTTACATGCACATTAACTTTAATGGCATCCCAACTAGCTATTGCGACCCCTGAAGCCCCGCCAGTGAGTGAAGTAGCCATATACAAAAACAGAATGCTCTTGCCCAGTATATTGCAGTTCCAAAATTCTTCATCACGTTAATGATTAAGGCTGCTCTATAGAAAAAGTCTACAGCAGATGGACTAGGTTAGCTATTACTCCCCAAAAGCTGTAGGTGGGCAAGTGTCTGATGAGACAACACATAAGGTAGCAAGGTGTGGCTCTCTGCAAGAATTAAGACAATGTGATCTCATTCATTCCACTTGTGGCAAGCTTCCTCAGAGGTTATGGCTACTAAAACAACATGAATGAATATCGACATTAAGAGCTGACCGTAAGTTCACACATTAACCAAGAATCAAAGAAAACAACATAAACAACATACAAAGCAAAAGCATATAAAAAATGTTGTAAGTACATTATTGTGAAGCTATTATATATAACTGAGTGCAGTCAGAAAATAGCACAGTTAACTGCGCTTAGGCATGGCTCAACATTAATCATCAGAAAAAATAGATTTCTTTAAGGCTTCATGCACACAGGACTTTAAAAAAACATCCAAAAAACGTCAGCAGCTTATCAGCGATTTTTACAGCTTTTACCAGATTATATTACCGCTGTTTTTTTCAAGTTTTTTTGCATTTTTTAAGCGTTTTTAAAGGGCAGCGTTTTTTTTTTTTCCAATTGATCTAAAAAGTCCAAAAACGTTGGGGATCGACGATTTTGGGTGTTTTTGAGCGTTTGAACGTTTTTACAGCTGAAAAACGTCTCTCAGAAGCCTCTGGTCTTGGGTTTTTTTACAGCTCAAAAATATCACTGCTGAAAACAGTTGATAACAGCCTATGTGTGCATGGACACATAAGATAACATGATGGAGGGTTTATTGACTGTAGAAAAAAATGTCTGCAGCTAAAAACAGCTGCTGTAAAAATGTCAAAAAACGTCCAGTGTGCATGAGGCAGTTTCGGCACAACCCAGAGGTAGCTCAGAGAAAACAAAACAAATGATATCATATCATTTGTGCTAGGTTTGACTGTAATTTGTGCATTCATTTACATTCTTTGAAGTAAGGCCTTATCCAAATCACCGCTGTGTGGACTATGATACATCATGTCCAGGGCATAGAACCAGATATTAAATGACCGTCATGCATAAAATGAAAATGTAGTGCTACCAGAGACCATAAACTGGTGAAGGCTATATCATATACAATACTGTATGTGGTCTCTAATCTGCTTTCTAAATTCCCTGCTGGTTTTGCCAGTTTAGAAGGCACCACATCTGCATAGACATAAATAGAGCATCCCTTTTATAACCATTAATTTTATAAACATCATTCTATATCACCCGTGAATAAGCTGACGGAAAAAGTGATGTCCAAAATATGGTCTTGTTCACACATTGTTTAGTAGAATGCAAATCAGTTATACAATAATAACTGTATAGTGGAGTGCCCATTTACTCACTATGTTCAGATGCAGGTGTAGCCCCCTTTAACATATCTCCACAACTACATGGGTTCCTGTTCATTTCCATAGAAGATAAGTTTCTCTGTTTTACTCCCACAGGGTAGCCACATTTGATGAGGCAGAGGTAGATGGGCAAGTGATCTGTAGCCAGGTGAGGGGTCTTCTACTATCAAAACTGGTGTGTGGCAGGAGCCTAATAGTGCACAGCTTCTCCAAAAGATCCAGCCACTTTGGGAAGGACCCCCCCCCCCGCCCCCCAATTGCTGCCAGAGTACTACAGTTTCAGTGTGGTGGTGCTTTATCTTTATCCTTGCACTTTTGATTCCTCTAGCTCAGGGGTCCTCAAACTATGGCCCTCCAGTTGTTCAGGAACTACAATTCCCATCATGCCTAGTCATGTCTGTGAATGTCAGAGTTTTACAATGCCTCATGGGATGTGTAGTTCCGCAACAGCTGGAGGGCCGTAGTTTGAGGATGCCTGCCGGTCTAGCTGTTCAACTGTGTTCTCAAAGATACCCTGGACTTCACTGTGAGGAACACTGTCTATGAGGATAATTGCAAGTAGCTGTGTTCTCTACTAATTTACTTTCTGTTGATATTGAGTATTACAGAGACTATGCCCCACAGCCATATGTTAGCCTGATTGAGCTACAGAGTAGGGTTGCCACCTCATCCCTTTAAACCCGAACACATATGAATTACACAGGCTCTGTGGCTGATTAAGGTGGTAATTAAACTCAATTGGTGCCTTATCTGCATTAAATTAGCCTCAGAACCTGTGCAATTCATATGTGTTCGGGTTTAAAGGGATGAGGTGGCAACCCTACTACAGAGATATGGCTGTAAAGAGTCATGTTTTTGCAGATTTCACATGTTTGTGAAGCTTTCATTATTCCGCCATGTATATATGATGTTTCCCATCCTGAACCTGATTTGTATAATTATTGCCTCTAACTTTTTCCCTGTTTAAAAAACTGCAAGTTAAAATTATTGTCTGTCTGGTCTTTCGGCCAATTAGCTACTCTCTTAAAATGATCATCTATGAACAGGATCAGCCATGTCAGGCTGGTGCTCCAGGAGGAAGAGGACAAACTACCACCATTGCAGTAATGACCTCCTTTTCTTATCGCCATTCCTACTGCAACAATTACCCAAGTACACAGGACCAGGACTTGGGTGATTGTGCCAAGAGATTGTAGTGCCTGCTAATACCATCATATAGGATCCAGCCTGGTCAGCAGGCAGAACCAGCCATTAATGCTTTAAGCCTCGTACACACGATCAGTTTTTCAGACGAATGGTCATCCATTTTTTGTTGCATGCTAGTCTCATGTCGAAAGTGAAGAGGTTACTGACCATACGAAATTTCCCGTACAACAGAATTCAACTTCAGAAGTGACAATGTGTTGAATAGATTTGTATGTGTTCTTTTGTTTCTGAGCATGCGTAGTCTTGCTCTTACGATTTTTGTCGCACAAAAACCGTACTGATTAAACGAAAATTGGATGTTGTGTTCACATCCCTCAAAAATTTTATAATCTGCATATCCAGCTTTTGACGTACGGAAAATCGGAAACGGCTGTTGAAAGCATCATACTAACCATTCAAAAATGGGCAGATCATTCGTCGGACAAAATTTTACTTCCGATTTTTGTATCGCATGTACGGACCCTTAGGGAGGAAAGCAAGAATGTTAATCCTACACCTCCCAACAAAAGCCCAGGATTCCCTCGACAAGATAATTAACTGCTTAGTAGCAGTATATAGCTAAGTGGCAACATTAGGGGACCCCTAATAAGCATTTGAACTGCAAGACATAGCAACAAAATACACATTAGGGGAGGGAGCTCAGTAGGGTGGTCTGACTGGGGTGACGAGGATGGATGGATGAAGGAACATTTGGTGGAAAGAGGGCTTTAAAACAAGGAGACAGAGAAAGCTTGCAACAGAAAGATGAAAGCAACTCCAATTTGAAGTCCCATGAACTGTTGGAAGCGGCCTCAGCATGTTAGGAGCAGATATGCACAGTTTTAGATGCATCTGTGTCACACTCTGTTGGCACTTAAGCCTCGTACACACGGTTCGACGATCGCATACAACTAGGGTTGCCACATCATCCCTTTAATCCAGGACACATATGAATTATACAGGTTGTTCTGAGGCTAATATAATGCAGATAAGGCACCAAGTGAGTTTAATTACTACCTTAATCAGCCACAGAACCTGTGTAATTAATATGTGTCCTGGATTAAAGGGATGATGTGGCAACCCTACATACAACAGGTCGTACTCACGACCGTTGTATGCGAAATCGATCGTTCGTATGCGCGATTTGAACAGTCGAACATACGACGGTCGTACAAGGGAGTTGCATGAGCAGACTAGAAAACTTGGTCGTACCAACAAGCGCTCATACGACCGTTGCATCGTGTGTACAGAGCAGTTGGTACAACAAAGTTGTATTGTGCAAAACACGCATGCTCCAAAGTCAGGAACGGCCGGATGCTAATTACAATCACCTGAACGTTCTTTCCCTGGCCGTACGATCGTGTAGTGCAGTCAGTATGCTGCATACAACAGCCAACATACGATTCGACACGATCGTACGTGCGATCGTCGAACCGTGTGTACGGGGCATCAGGCTGTTGTTCCAGCAGCTGGAGAATCTCTGTGCAGGGTGAGGTATTGAGTGTAAAGCATCATAACTGCTATTATGTTTCTTAAAAAATTCAAACTTTACATATTAAATCAATTTATCTAAATCCACCCCGATGAGTCAATAACGTTATAATTCTTGGTTTTCCACCTTAGTGTGTTTTTAAGCAGTGCAATAATCTCACGCAATGCAAAGATTAAAGCAGGGGTAGGCAACCTCATCATGCCTCGGCCTCTAATGCCTCGTACACACGGTTCGATGGTCATATACAACAGGTCGTATGAACGACCGTTGTATGCGAAATCAATCGTTAGTACGTGCAATTAGAACAGCCGACATGCGACGGTCGTACAACAGATGTTGTATGAGCAGACTAGAAAACTTGGTAGTACCAACAAGTGGTCGTACGACTGTTGTATCGTGTGTACAGAGAAGTTGGTCCAACAAGTTGTACTGTGCAAAACACGCATACTCAGAAGTCAGGAATGGCCAGACACTAATTACAGGCACTTGAACTTTCTCTTTATACGTTCATAACACGTCACTACGTTCAGCTTGGTCGTACGATCGTGTAGTGCATGTCAGTATGCTAGATACAACAGCCAACATACGATTTGGTCCGTTCGGTCGTACAACCGTCGACCCATGTGTACAAGGCTTAAGAGTCATGCCTGTGATTGTCAGGGTCTTGCAAGGTCTCATGGGACTTGTTGTTTTACCACAGCAGTAGGGCCGAGGTTGCCTACCTCTGGTTTAAAGCATTGCATGTAAGAACAAGAACAACTGAATTATATAATGGCTTGTCATTTTTGCACAAAACTTTTCAAATGCGAAATAAAGCAAGAAAATCCCATTAACACAATTAGTCAAACATTTAAATATATAATAACTCTATTCAATACTGATTATACAAAAAAAGACCACGCCACTTAAACCCATAAAAACAATTATGGGTTAGAGTTGCATAGTATTTTTTGCATTAGCATATATTAAATAAAGTTATTGTATATTTAGCAGTAAGGGAAGTTGTATTTATGGGCTTTTTCTTGGTTTATTGTGTGTTGAGTTTATTATCCCTGACAAACATGCTTGGTGGTTTGGTTCCATGCTCTTTTGTTTTGGAGAAATTTTTTAATGTGTTGGAGGCCTTTGAGACTGTAAGGGAAGGGATCAATTCTTTGTCCATATATGCAAGTGAATAACATAAGTTAGGAATGCTGCAGTGGTGTCCGAATTTTGCCAAAACAATACAACTGGGCAGATACCTCATTGTTTGTTATTCATTTTTCCTATTGCTTTTTTCCTAATTCATAATTCCAGCACAGTGGCTAAGTGGTGAGCATATCTGCCTAGCAGCACTGGGGTGATCATCTGTTTAAATCCCAACTATGGCACTACCTGCCTGGAGTTTGCATGTTCTCTCTGTGCCTGCGTGGGTTTCCTCCGGGTACTCCGGTTTCCTCCCAAACTGTAAAAACATGCTGGTAGGGTAATTGGTCCCTGTCTAAATTGGCCCCAGTATGTGTATGTATGAATGTGAGTTAGGGACCTTAGATTGTAAGCTCCTTGAGGGCAAGGACTGATGTGAATGTACAATATATATGTGTAAAGCATTGCATAAATTGATGGCGCTATATAAGAACTTGTAATAAATAACATTCCTTTTCATAATTAACACAGAGCCAATGTAACAGCCTCTTGGATCTTCACTATACAGCATGATATTATGTTGATAGATTCCATTTTGTATAACTATCTATTTTTGTTACTGGATAGACACAGATGTTACTTTTGACTAATTTTCATGAGAGTTTATGCTGGCATATTTTGACAGAAGAGAAAGTTTTAATTGAGCTTTTCTCATCGCAGCTCAAGCATTTTGCACCTTCATTTGTTTCCTTTAAAAACAAACACTTGTAGTTGGCAGGTAATTCTACACATCAGCAAAACATTAGTCATGTGGATCAAATTTATAGACAGCTGGATCACGCTTAAGTATTGCTTAATTTAGTTTCAAATTGATACTGCATAGGTTGTCACTATTGAGGGTCATAACAAGTAGCAGACCACTTTACTAAGCAGTGGAGAAAGAAAAGGTTAAGTGTAGAAAATGATCACAATTTCAGGCCATCATCTGCAATGAAAAGATCATCTTCATTATTTTGAGCAAACCACAGATAAAATCATGATTCCTGTTGATGCTTTCCTTATTTATAACAGGAAAGTGAACACTCTTAAAGAGGAACTTAAAGTGATTGTAAACAATCACCTTGTAAAACAACCCAATAAGTTTAAAATAGAAATAAAAGGCAAAACATGTTAGTATAGATAAAAAAAATATATAAAAATCTTTTTCCCTTTTTATAAGTGAGTACCCTCACTCTGTTCTCAGCTGCATAAGAGCTGGGGGTGGAGAAGCAGCAGCACACTGATCTTCCTAGTGAATGGCTGTGCGGAAGGGGTGTGCCAAGACACTTTTGATCATTGCAGGAGAGCAGGCTGAGTTCCCAGCATAGCTGGAGAACTGACCACAGTGCGTTCTCCTGCTTAGTGTGGTCAGTTTTTAATAGGAAAGCAGATGGACTGGCAGGAACACCATGGATTTCACACAAAGGAAGCAACATAAAGAGAGGATACTTTCTCACACAAGTACATGGTACAGCAGACACATATCAGGAATATGAAATGTTGGGGTGACAAATACTTTAAGTTACATTAGCAAAAATTACTAGCAGTTAGTTTTCTTTATGACAAAAGAGAGTCTATGGGGTTGATTTGCTAACACTGGAGAGTGCACAGTGGTGCAGCTGTGCATGGTAGCTTGTTCAATTAAGCTTTGACAATAAAACCTGGAAGCTGACTGGTTGCTATGCAGAGCTGCATCAGAATTTTCACTCTCCAGTTTTAGTAAATCAACCTCTATATTTCTCTTTTGCCATTAAACCTCATTTATAGCCTTTATTTTCATTGTACACTGACAACCATGCCTGTGTAGTTAAGTTTACAATCCCATAGAATCTAAGGGTCCATTTACAATTACAATTGGGGGGGTCAAAGTCAGCCGGATGGGAGTCAACTCATGCATACAGGGCAAAAATTACACTTTCTGCTGCGCTTGGCAGGGAGTATCTACTAGGGATGGGGGAACAGTTCGGCCCGAGCATAAGTTCGGGCCGAACTTTCGCTGTTCCGTCGTTCGGTGAACATCTGAACCGACGGGTCGTTCGACCGTTTGTTCGGCCCCCGAACCAACCACAATGCATTGGGGTTCTGAGCAGTGCATTGCAAGCCCTGATTGGCTGAAACAGTGAAAGCTTCAGCCAATCAGGGTACTGTCATCATGACTTTATCCAATCATGGCTCGTTCCTGCCAAACAGTATAAAAGTATTCTTTCAATGGCAGCCATTTTTAGTGTGATTTCAGCTGGAGAGAGATAGAACAGGGCTCTGTTCAGTGCTATTAGTTAGTTAGTGTGCTATACTGTGCTATTGTGCTTCAATAGTCAGTGTAGAATATTAGTTTAGTGTCAGTCTAGGGGTAGTGTGAATGTAGTGAGGAGGACCATCATTCATCTTTGCATAGTGTGCAGATAGAGTAGGGACAGCTCAGATAGTTTCACTGTAGTGTAGTGAGACCGTGTCATGCATACATATATTAGTGTATATGTAGAGTAGGGACAGCTCAGATAGTTTCAGTGTAGTGTAGTGAGACCGTGTCACTAATCTTTACATTAGTGTATATCTAGAGCAGGGACAGTTCAGATAGCGCCAGTGTAGTGACAGCTGAACACCGTATATTTGATTGTGTTACTGCAAGTATAACGCCATGTATTGCTGTGTGTGTTACTGCAAGTTTAACGCCATTTACTTCAGTGTGTGTTACTGCCAGTTTAACGCCATTTACTTCTGTGTGTTAGGAAAAGAACAAATTTCTGGCTAAATCTGTCATTTCCGCGGTGGTGCGCACATTTGCGCGCGTGCGCGCGCTCCCGCGCGCGCTCCCGTGCGCGCGCACGCGCCGGAAAACGGCGCCAAATGGGCCTATTTAAGCCTGGAGACTTCCAAGACCAAGTGCTGCTCGCTCTACAGCGTTCCCGACCTGTACGCCTCAGCTCCGGATACCTGTTCCCGTGTTTGTTCTGCCTCCTGTTGACCCGGCTTGTCCTGACCTGCTGTTTGCTACCTGCACCGACCCCGGCTACCCACGACCATCCGATTGTCTGCTCCTTTGTACCTCTGCTGCCCGCCCGTTAACGAACCTTGCTTGGACTCTGACTACCCGTTTGCCTGATCCTCTTGTACCTTCCTGCCTGCCTGTTGCCAACCCAGCCTGTACGACCATCCATCTACTTGCACGCTTTCTGGAGCCTCACTACACCATCGGTGACCCTCCAGCCCTCGTGCCATCCCGCACTCTTGGGCCTCTGTCCCCACTACCAGGGGTCCTTGAATCGGGTGCGCAAGAGCGGTTGTTCCCTGCACAAGACAGACTCCACCGTCAGGTACGTGACACTGTGTGTGTTACTGCCAGTTTAACACCATATAGTTCTGTGTGCGTTACTGCAAGTTTAACGCCATTTAGTTCTGTGTGCGTTACTGCCAGTTTAAAGGCTTATCGTTTTGTACATTACTGCAAGTTTAACGCCATTTACTTGTGTGTTTGTTACTGCCAGTTTAACTCCATATAGTTCTGTGTGCGTTACTGCCAGTTTAATGCCATATAGTTTTGTGTGTTACTGCAAGTTTAACGTCATATAGTTTTATGTGTTGCTGCAAGTTTAACACCATTTATTTGTGTGCGTGTCACTGCAAGTTTAACGCCATTTACTTCTGTGTGCGTTACTGACAGTTTAACGCCATATAGTTCTGTGTGCGTTACTGCCAGTTTAACACCATATAGTTCTGTGTGCTTTACTGCCAGTTTAACGCCATTTACTTGTGTGTGCGTTACTGCAAGTTTAACGCCATTTACTTCTGTGTGTGTTACTGCCAGTTTAACGCCATATAGTTCTGTGTGTGTTACTGCCAGTTTAACACCATATCGTTTTGTATGCGTTACTGCCAGTTTAACGCCATATCGTTTTTTGCGTTACTGCAAGTTTAACGCCATTTACTTCTGTGTGCGTTTAGCGCCATATAGTTCTGTGCGTCACAGTATGTTTGATGCATTATATTGCAGTATATTATAGTGTATCCGTGGAGTGTGTCTGTGTAGTGTGAGTACTCAAATTAAAGTGCACCAATCACCACTTTACATTGATTAAAGTGCATTTACATACAGATTTCAACTTCTTCTTTACATTTGCTAATAAACACCACCCCCACTCTCCCTATAATGTCTGGGAGGACAACAAGGAGAGGCAGACGTTCCCTTGGCACTGTAAGGGGACCAGCAACAAATGTGTCCACAGGCAAAGGTGGACATGGTGGTCAGTCCTCAGGCAGGGCATCATTTCCTCTGTTTAATGAGTTTGCCCTTGCGATCCAGCCACAGCATGCAGAGGAGGTGGGGACTGACTTACTAAACCTTCCTCATCCTCCTCATCCCCTATCCCGCAAGCATAGACAAGTGTGCAGTCGCTGCAGTTGCCAGAGTGGATAAACCTGCCTCCTTGTCCACATCTATTCCTGCCATAGCTCCAACATTAGCCATGTAGGAGTCAGCTGAGTTATTTGATCACAGCATCAGCCACTTGCCCCTTGATGATGCCCAGCCATTACTGAATTCAGATGTTGGTTCTGAGGTTGAGAATGACAGGAACATGGGCCTAGAGAGAGGGGAGAACACTGGTAGACAAGATTACCTCTATAGGGTCACCAACACCCAAAGACCAATTTTTCTGCCACTGTTTGACAGGTGCATATCATTTTAGTTTTTTTTTACAGAAAGGCCAATTCTTGCCTTCATGAAGAGCACCTCTATAGGATTATGGTATGAAGGCACCACCGACACCCAAAGCCCAATTTTCCCAACTATCCAAAGTCAAAGTGACACCAGAATTTATCCAAAAAATCTCTAATCTTGTTCCCAGTGCACTACATTGTGGCATCATCATACACACTGGCCCCCCAGCTGTTGCTGAGCAAAATAAAGGCAGCTTGCAGGGAAATGTCTTTTTTGGCTTTATAAATGCAATAATTGCTGCAGCAGATTCTAGACATGGCACAGGTCTGCCAATTTACAGGTAGACTAAGGGGACCCCCCAGGGACTGTATTGGAAGGAATTTTTCATTTTTATGCTTTCACTTTAAAAATCAAAAAATCACTGCTCATTTAAAAAATTGCATTTTTCACAAACCTTTTTTTCATTGATACATGTCCCCCAGGGCAGGACCCGGCCCCTATAGCCATTGTATGCCCAATTACTTGCATATAAGCCTTCAAAATGGACATTTTTGATTTTTGACGTTCGGGTCCCATTGACTTTAATGGGATTCGTTATTTGGGTCCGAACTTTTGCGTTGTTCGAAAGTTCTGGTGCAAACTGAACAGGGGTCCGTTCGGCCCATCCCTAGTATCTATGTCAAACCTGACCAATTCAAGTGAAAAGGGCTCCGCCACAACCTCTCTGACCCCACATGCAATGCACACAGTTGCAGCATAGTGGTACGGCATTTACAGGGTTTTAACAGGAGGTGAGGAGGCAAAATATCACCTTCACACAGCCTGTCAAATACCTCTGAAAAGCAGCCCACTGTGGGCCACATTTCAGAGGGCCAGCAAAGGCTGCCACACATCTAAACTTAGCCTGACAGATGCCAGGAATAAGTATTGGGTGACGAGATATGTTTGTATGTTTGTGTGGGATTTACGTCAATCATTGCTGACCAATAGGAAAGACAGAAGACAGGGAGAATATGGCAGCAACAGGGATGAAGCGGCAAAGGAAAGAGAAGATTTATCATTGCTGGAGTAGTTCATTTGGGAAATTAGTGCGTTATAATATGCAAACTTGCACATTATGGCAAGAGCTCTGGAGGACAAAAATAATTGGAGTTCTGCTTTAAAGGGAACCTGAACTAAGTGAAATGTGCAGGCTTTAATTGCTGACCTTCTGAGAGGAATGTTAGTTGCCTGCCTATTTCTGGCTTTAGTACTTGGAACAAGTATGTACGTGAAGTCAGATCCCCTATACATGCTGCTTCCAGGTACATTACTCAGATTATTAAAGTCATTGAATAATTATGACAGCCTGGTAACTAGCATTTTCAGAAAGACAATTGAACAGTTTACAGCTCAGCTTATGTGTTTTACTTTAATGTTTTATTTTAAAAAGGGCAGGGATGGTTATAGTCTTATTCAGGTTACGCTTACTTTCTTTCAAAACAGAATGTGATGGGAATGAGACACAAAAACACACTTTAGAAGAGTGGCAAGTGTTAAAGCGGTTATCTACCCTAATAAAAAATTTTAAAAAAACCTGCAAGGTAAAGGCATAATGAGCTAGTATGCACTGCATACTAGCTCATTATCAAATACCTCAGAACGAAGCTCTCGCAGGGCTGCCCGCTGCTCTCAGAGGGAGCGGACATCTTCCCTGTTGGGAGTCTTCCGGGTTCATGGCTCTGGTGCTGTGACTGGCCGGAGCCACGAGACATCATGCCTATCGTTCTGGCAGACTTTCCGGCAAGAATTACTGCCCATGCGCCGTCACATCAGTGGCTGCATGCAAGTGAAATATCTCCTAAACCGTACAGGTTTAGGAGATATTCATTTTACCTACAGGTAAGCCTTATTATAGGCTTACCTGTAGGTAAAAATGTGTTATGAGGGTAGACAACTGCTTTAAAGCTCTACCAATATTTTTATTGTCGTCTGCGCTTTCCCTGTACCACCCCCAAGCACAGAAAGTTAAAAAAAACTCCTCAATGAGAACAAAGGCAGAAATAAAAGCTCAATAGAACTTTAAGGCTTGGATCACACTGCCGCAACTTGTGAGACCCCAAATCGTGTGACAAGTGAAATCCCATGTTAGTCAATGGAAGCTGTCTTAATTATCACTGCTGAAGTCACTCTGACTAAAAGGTTCCTGTACTACTTCAAGGCGACTTCTATCAGACTTATGCCTCAAAGTAGTACTCATGTCACCAGCAAGTCTCCTGGGAAAGTCTCATCATAAGTCACATGACTTTCAGGTCACGACAGTGTGAAACGAGCCTAAGGGTCCTTTCACACGAACAGACCGTTCAGGTTCGCCTGTCAGTTTTTTAGGTGGACCTGAACAGACATTCCATTGTCCTCTATGGAGCAATGGATGTCAGCGGTGACATGTCCGCTGACATCCAATATGCTCCCATCCGCTAAACACAGACGTATGGAAACCCTATTTTCCATCCGTCTGGCGGATCGGATCGGATGAACATGGACAGGCGGTCCATGTTCATCCGATCGCCCATAGACAGGTCCGTTTCTGCACGGAGTGCAGAGACTGTCCTGTCATCCGCCATCTCAGCGGGGATCAACGGATGGATCCCCGCTGAGCAGCGGAGTCCAATCCGCTGGTGTGAAAGGAGCCTAATTCTTCCCCATACTATGTAAAACAAAAACATTTTGGCTGCAGCTAAGATTTAAATAGATAAGAAACCACCCTCCACTTTCTAGCCACAATGTAAGATTATTGAGTGCCAAAATGGAACACAACATTACAAACAACATAAAAATAGCATAAAATGTAGAATTCATTATACAAAGCATATCTTATAGTAATATACCATAGCGTACAGTATATGTTGTAGATGTTATCTGGAAAACAGATCAACATAATGATCTAAAATGTAGTGCTATCTGAAAACCTGCTATTGTTAGTAATAATTTGAGGGGAATTTATCAAAACTGGAGATTGTGTAGTTAATTTAGTCATGGGCGTATTGAAGTTTGGCTGGTTTCCGCAGGGATTGGATACATTTTGATCTGTGTGTGGCCATCCCAGTTTGACAGATGGCAATTGTTAGATGTCCAGAGAACAAGCTGGAAAACGTTTGCTGATCAGCATCTGATCATTGTATTCTGACAGTGGAGAGTCCTTCTTTCAGAATATAATGTCCTGGCGAGGACACCTCATTTGTGTGGATAGAGGAATCTGTTTCTTCTTTTTTTTTTCATTTAGTCTGCTGGCTGAATGAAAAAAACAACCATCTAAGGCCAGTTTTAAACATTGAAATTTAAGAAACCAATTTAATTAAAGTGCTTGTATTGTCCAAAAATGATTTTTACCTACAGGTAAGCCTATAATAAGACTTACCTGTAGGTACAATTAATATCTCCTAAACCTGTACAGTTTAGGAGATATTCTCACTGCAAGCACCGGCAGGCGCTTGCGCAGTGATGTCCCAGCAAGGCCCGGTGCATAGCGCCGTACCCTGCCGGAAAGTCCGCTGTAAAGACGAGCTCCTGCACGCATGCACGGGAGTGACGTCTCGCTGCTCCAGCCACTCACAGTGCCGGAGCCACGTACCCAGAAGGATCCACGGAGGGAAGATGGCATCCCCCTCGGGGACCAGGCAGACCTGCGGGACCTTCGTTCTGAGGTATTTCGTAATGAGCTAGTATGTGGTGCATACTAGCTCATTATGCCTTTGCCTTGCAGGTGTTTTTTTTTTTGGGGGGGGATACAACCGCTTTACGTCATTTCTGGGAAACCCATATACAAAATAAGTTCTGTTGCCATGATTACCAGACGCCAAAAAAAAATTTTCTTGGCATTTTAATGCTATATAACTTTATAACGTGCATTTCTTTTAATGTATGCACAGGGCCTAAAGAGGAGCTCCAGCCTGTAAAAAAAAAATCAGCAGCTATAAATACTGTAGCTGCTGACTTTTAATATAAGGACATTTACTTGTCCAGGGATCCCACGATGTCAGCACCCCGAGCCCATTCATCAATCAGCTTAGGGTGCAGGCACTGGCATTGTAAGTAAGGGAAACCAGCAGTGAAGCCTTCAGGCGCTGCGCGTTGTGAATGGTCCCACCACCTTCTGGGACCTGTGTGTGTCCCAGAAGGCAACGGGGGGAAGAAGGGGCTGGAAATGTTGTCGATCCTTACCTGGAAGTGGCGGTGGGTACCTGTCAAAACCAGGTACCTGCCCCCCCCCCCCCCAAATAAAAAGTGCCAAATGTGGTAGTGGAGGGGACGGAGGGTGCCAACAAGTGTAGCTTACCTTTTGGGTGGAGCTCCTTATAATACAAGCCTGATGTGAACATGTAACTTTTCTTGAAATATTAAAAGGCAAGCAGGCATCATAGGGTACCATAATATACTTTTAGTTCAAATGTCTTTACAGAATGCTCCCACATCTCTCTGAAGTGAACTTCCTAGTAGTGGAAGCATAATCATATATCTTAAAATAGTGATCAGCATCTGTGCAACCTATTAAGAGACACATGAACTGTCACGGGGAAGGCAAAGATAGAGAGGGGGGTCATATTTATGCTTAGAATTTCATGGAGGTGGTGTTTCCATAGGCCCTTCCAGGGCTCAGCTAGGATTCCCAGTCAAAATATAGGTATAGGTAATTACAATTTCAACTTTTGAGAGTATAATATTTTTTCAGCTGTAATGTTAGTAGTAGTATTGGTAAATAGTTTATGTTAATTTTAAAACTAAACCTTAAAAAAAATAAAAGCCCCGAAATAAAGCAGTCATGTACTTATTTTAAATAATGAAATATATTTTGTTATGCCACCAGCAACCTGGGGGGGGGGTAATAGTAAGCTAACTATTAAGCTATTCTGCTAACAGGGAACATGTAGACAGGATGAAAAAGTGGAATGAGGGATGACCTCATCAGTGTGCTGATTTTGCTTCAATGTTTAATCAGCAGGCTGGATGAGCATTTGAATCCAGTGCACTTGACTGAGCTGTGCCATTGTTGCAATGAGGGTCAAGGATCTTTCTTGCTGCCTGGCAGGGTTACTGGATCACAAGCGTAACTGCCCAGAATTACAAATCATTTGGCAAGTAAAACAGTTCCCCTTAAAGAATATGTTACCCCAATATTTCATATTCCTGATATGTGGCTGCTGTACCATGTACTTGTATGAAAAAACTACCCCACTCTCTTTGTATTGCTTCCTTTGACTGAAATCCCTAGTGTTCCTGCCAGTCCCTCTACTTTCCTATTAAAAATTGAGCACACTAAGCAGGAGAGCACACCGTGGTCAGTTCTCTATCTATGCTTGCTCTCCTCCGATAATCAGACTTGTCCTGATTATTGACCCCCTCCCCCCGCACAGCCTTTCACTGTGAAGATCAGTGTGCTACTGCTTCTCCTTCCCCAGTTCTTATGCAGCTGAGAATAGAGGGAATATGATCACGTATAAAAAAGCGGAATACAGTAATCATAATGTTTATTAATTCTATACACAAATGGTTTGCCTTTCATTTCTACTTTAAACTGAAGAGGTTGTTTTACAAGGTGAGGGTTTACATACGCTTTAGGCATATTTCAAATGTGTATTTAGCCACTTGCTGTGATCTTGTTTTAAGAAAAGTTCAGTGGACTATAGTGACAGTGATGTGTTTTGTCTGAATGCCTAAATTTAGCATTAACATATGTTATGACCTTAGGTAAGTGAGCAGAATATATTGAAGAACTTAGGAAGAGAGACTCTTGGCATTACACTTTGAAACCTATTATCATGGTTTTGCAGAATTTGGTGGCTGAATGATTATCAATAATTTGTCTGTAATGTTCTGACTCTCCTACTGGTGTTTCTGTGCTTCAAATGGCATATGGTATATTCTGTAAGTGGCGACAGTAACTGTTTATGAATAGCAGATGATGCTGTTAATGGATCTCCAGTACTGTACACTTGGCCTTGCACATCAAGTTAAAAATAGTGTGTGTAATGTGAGAGCAGGAGACTCCCCGTGTTGGAAGAATGTAGAGGTCAGATCATCATTTTGGTAGCATGAAATCATTAAACAACCAATTAGACAACACCATTTTAAAATTCATAGCTCAAAAGTAACTTTCAAAACTTAAAACGTTTGATTTTTGCTTTTTATTTCAAAGATTTTAAAGGTCGGACTATGTGTGGAATTACTTCCAGGGTGAAAATCCAATGGCAAAATATTTTGCCAGCCATCTCTTACCTTCTCTGTTTCTGCTGTCTGTCAGGATTAGGTGGCATCCCACAGCCTTCAGTTGAAATCTACAATGACACATTTGCAAAATGGGTTTTTACAAATGTGTTACATTTTCAAAAAAAGCTATCTGCCACTTTCCAGCCAATAAAGAAACTAGTAATGTTGGATGAAGTTTTTTTAAAACGCAGAGACTGTGGCCAATAATCTGATTACTGTCAAAACGATTATTTCTAGACCATGTCTTCTAATTAAACAAAACAATTGCAAGCCTGGAATTAGAAATATGTATGGCTCATGTGTTTATTATTATTTCTTTTGCTATTTTACAGAAAGGTCTTGGCTGTGATTTCATTATTGCAGTCATGGCACCAAAAAAGAAGAATGTCAAGAAAAACAAGACAGACATCAATGAGATGACCATTATTGTAGAAGACAGCCCTCTAAGCAAGCTAAATGGTATCAGTGGTCTTATTGATGGGGGAAATGGTTTCAGCTATATCTCCACAGAGGTTTCCGACTCTGCATATGGCACCAACCTCATGGAAGGCCTTAGCAGAATGAGACAGGATAACTTCTTGTGTGACCTCACCATCGGTACCAAAACAAAATCTTTTACGGTCCATAAAGCTGTCATGGCTTCTTGCAGTGAATACTTCTTCAATATCCTAAAGAAGGACCCCTCCACTCAGCGGGTTGACTTAAATGATGTATCTCCTTTAGGTTTAGCAACAGTCATAACCTATGCCTACACTGGTAAAATCACTCTTTCTTTGTACACAATAGGTAGCACCATATCTTCAGCTATCTTCCTTCAAATCAGCACTCTTGTTAACATGTGCTGTGACTTTCTAATGCAAGAAATCAATGTTGAAAACTGTATGTATGTTGCTAACATTGCCGAAACCTATGGACTTAGAAGCACAAAGGAAGCAGCACAAAAGTTCATTCGAGACAACTTCATTGAGTTTTCAGAAACAGATCAGTTCCTGAAGTTAACGTTTGATCAGATAAATGAACTTCTTATTGATGATGATTTGCAGTTACCCTCTGAAATTGTTGCTTTCCAGATTTCAATGAGATGGTTGGATTATGATGAAAAGAGAATTAAGTATGCCTCTGGTCTTCTGAGTAATATTCGATTTGGCACTATTTCCGCTCAAGATCTTGTTAACTATGTCCAGTCAGTGCCGAGGATGATGCAGGATTCTGAGTGCCACAGACTTCTTGTTGAAGCTATGAATTATCATCTGCTACCATATCATCAGAACACCTTACAGTCTAGAAGAACAAAAATACGCGGTGGTTCAAGGGTCCTCGTAACAGTTGGAGGCCGACCTGCGTTAACAGAAAAATCTCTCAGCAGAGAGATTCTGTACAGGGATCCTGACAGTGGATGGAAAAGACTGGCTGAACTTCCAGCTAAGAGCTTTAATCAGTGTGTGACCGTGATGGATGGCTTCCTTTACATTGCAGGAGGTGAAGACCAAAATGATGCCAGGAATCAGGCAAAGCATGCAGTCAGCAATTTCTGCAGGTATGTGTACATCCTTGGTAATAATTATGTATTAGTAATATTTTGTATGCTGGCAGAGCAAGCCTATAAAATAATTATCACATGATTTGATTATTATTAGATGTAAAGTAACCATGCATATCAGACCAGACAACTTTGGTACACCACCATATGATGAAAACTGTATCTTGGAGGTTTTGTCCATATAAGCTGGGAAGTTGGTCACTTTTGCAAACTCTTCCTTGAGCCTCTAATTACTGAAAGGTTTTGTCCATTTTATCTGGGGATGGGTAACTTTGTTCACTCTTATTTGATCCTCTAGTTACTGATTGGTACAATAGTTCATGGTCCATAAACTGTATTAATTAAAAATTTGCAAAGTTTCCTTCTGCATCTAGAATGCCTTGCTATAAACTGAGACTTGCCAACCAGTGTGTCAGCTTACTGACAATGATCAGTTATCCAGTAACACTTAACAAGTCTGCCTCCTCAAAGCTGGTGCAATACTGGTATTTAGAAATCACTGTGAGCTTTGGATTAATGCTACTCGTGTCATACTCTATTTACTTGGTTATTTTCCTATTGTTTTTAATAAACTATACTTATCTTACTCCAATTGAAAAAGGAAGTATTTTACTCATTATATTTGTTAGGCTTTGATTTTATCAAGGCAACAATCACTGATTTTAATCTCAATTTGAACCAAACATTGTGGGGTCTATGTACAGTTGAAACATTTAAATTGATTCTAAAGGTATTTTTTTTAATTCAAATAAAAAAGAGGTTGTACTTACCTGCTCTCTGCATCAATATTGCACGGAGCAGTTCCTTACCTCTTTTTTTGGTGGTCCCCTGCTGCCACTGTCTGCTGCTTCTTGGGGCAGTCCCATAGCAAGCTGTGTGCTATGGGGGCACCCATGCACGGGCACTCCTGAGCTGCGCTGTGTGTATCTATAGACACAGCATGGCTAGACCATGGTCCCTGCTCTTTCCTCATAGGATCTGACTGACAACAGCAGGGACCTATGGCTCCCGCTGCTGCCTGTGTCTCCTGGGAGACCAGAAAGTGGAGGAAAGATGCTGCAGACGGGACAGCATGTGATTTGATCAGAGCCAGGTAAGTGTTTAAGGATGAGGGGGGCAGTTAGTGGGGTGTTTTTTAACTTAATGCAGAGAATGCATTAAGGTAAAAAAAAAAAACAGCTAGACTTTAAAACTACTTTAATTGATATGCCCTAACATTCTCTGAGCTTACTAATTTATTACATTTGCCTTATATGAGCTATTCTGAAACTCTTATGGCTTCAAAAAGTACTTCAGACTTTCATGTATACTAAGAAATCTATGTTTTCAGTGCTGTTTATTTGTAATTACCGTACTCCAAAGAAATCTTCTTGTCATAACATACGATAATTCCTTTAGATGCTAGTTGATCATGCGCAGCTTTTTGTGAACAAGAACTGATTGCAAAGATTTAAATAAGGCCTGGAAGTGCCTGACTGCAGTTCCCTAAAACTGTAAGGTTCACAGACACAGGCTGTAGTTAGGGACATACAGTAATATTTTCTTTTACACATTCTGCATTATTCACTTACCGTGAACAAATCCTGTCATCTTCCTAGCAGCTGATTGTCTTCTGCTCCGGAACCCTTTTTAGGCCAAACAGTAAAATGCATGGTTCTTTAGCACTGAAGTCTTATAATCACTGTTCAAACTTTTCTTGATTAAAATACAAGCAGAGGCTGGCTCAGCATAATCATTTTAAAAGACACGCAACACTTATAAGATTGGCTTTGTGTGAAAATGTTCATGACATGTTAAATTGCATGACAGTTATATAACAGTTCATCATACTCTGCTTGCAGATTGACACATTGGTACAATATTTTCCATGTAAATGAATAGCTCATGTGCAATATTTCTTACAGACCAGTGGCTCATAAGACACATTTAGATATCTGTACGCCTTGCTAATCATCATAGGGTGTTCAGTACCTAAAGTATTTGTGTAAATAACAGATATGCTTTCCGTAACAATAAAACCACATAGCGTCTTACGTTAATTTGGCAAAACCTTTATTGAACATCATTGGTAAAATTTTCTTTACTTTTTTTCCTATTAGCATGAATCATAATATCAGGTTACATTTCAAATGTTCTCAACCCTAAATTATTTCCTTTTTTTACCATTACAGATATGACCCACGTTTTAACACCTGGATTCATCTTGCCAACATGAATCAGAAACGCACCCACTTTAGCTTTAATGTTTTCAATGGCCTTCTTTATGCAATAGGTGGTCGCAATACTGAAGGGTGCCTGGCATCAGTTGAGTGTTATGTGCCTTCAACTAACCAGTGGCAAATGAAATCCCCACTGGAGATTGCCAGATGCTGCCATTCCAGTTCAGTCATCGATGGTAAAATCTTGGTTGTTGGTGGATACATAAATAATGCATACTCCCGCTCTGTGTGCATGTATGACCCATCTACTGACAGCTGGCAAGATAAGGCAAGCCTCAGTACACCCAGAGGATGGCATTGTTCTGTTACACTTAGTGACAGAGTGTACGTGATGGGTGGCAGTCAACTTGGTGGCCGTGGTGAGAGGGTTGATGTCCTCCCCGTTGAATGCTTTAACCCTCACACTGGTCAGTGGAGCTACGTTGCTCCCCTTCAGAATGGAGTGAGCACAGCAGGTGCTTCAACACTCAATGGAAAAATATACCTGGCTGGGGGCTGGAATGAAATAGAAAAGAAATACAAGAAGTGCATCCAGTGCTACAACCCTGATCTTAATGAATGGACTGAGGAAGATGAATTGCCAGAAGCGACTGTAGGGGTGTCATGTTGTACCATTACCATGCCCAATTTTAAAACACGGGAATCTAGGGCAAGTTCAGTGTCATCGGTACCAGTTAGTATATAAAAATATACTTTTGGGAAATAACCACTACTACTTTAGCACATTTACTTCTCAGATACAAGGCCAAAATTACAAAAAAAAACATATAAAAAAACTGCTGTAATTACATTAATTTACACATTGTCTTAGCTAAATAATTTGTATTACTTGGGAGGAGGACATAATCAAAGAGAACATACTTTAACAAGTTGTTTAATATAGCAATGGTCAAAGAAGCTGTTTAATGACGCATCAATAAATGTAGCTACTACAACTTAAAATATTGCTTTGGAAATTGTAGGCTTGTATAAAGCGTTGTCTTTCCCATAAGGCATGTATCATGGAATCACTGATGCCAAACCTATAATTCTTGATAATGAAAACTACCAGGAAAAGCAATATTTAAGAGAGATTATGGAGGATCCCTCTGGTGTGAACATGTGACTGTTTACTTGTACATTAGCAGCATTAGTTTAGACATGTATGCCGTGAGTGGATGAATTATCTTGTTAATATTTTATTTTAGAAAAGATTTGTTGTAATTGGTTTGTGACTGCCCAGTAAACAAAATAAGTGGACACCTTATGAGCACATAATTTGTTATATGTATAATATGCTTTGAAGGATTATTTTAGATAAAATGTTCCAACATAATAATATGTGCAGAGTGTAAAAATATAACCCCTATCCAGCATTACTTTTAGATAAAATGTTCTAGCACAGTAATATGTACTGATTGAAAGTAAAAAGCCCATACCCTTTTTAGAATACAACTATTAAAAGTGTTAGTGAATTTATATATATATATTTATATCACAGTCCGTAAGTCCATTTTTCCATCAGGGCAACCAAGTGGTTTTTAATACCCAAAGTATTAAACAGCCAATACACTGTTTTGATAACTTCTGAGGCTGTTAAAATTTGCTCATGTGATCATCAATCAGCAACATTATGCAGCTGAACGTACCAGCTCAACAACAGGCAATAAATAGAACCCCCCAGTCCAAATAGTAATTGCTGAGAAAATGTTGGATATGTTTTATAGTTGGTGATAATGATTATAACGATTTAAATATAAATACATTTATTATAGGTTTTATGGCTCATCCCTTTCCATGTCAATGAAGTAACCAATAATTTGCAAAGCAATATAACCTTGGCATTTTCCAGGAAAAGCAACATAAGATAAATACTGATACACAATCATACACAATATTATTTTGGATTTTATAGTAAATATTTTATTGCAATATAATTTAAAGGAAGCCTGGATTGAGAGAATATGGAGTCTGCTGCTATTGACCTTTTTGAATGCTAGTTGGCTGTAATGCTAATCCAATGGCTTTAATACTTTCAGATCTAGAGCAATTGTGCAATTCAGGAGTCCAGATGTTCTAATCTGCATACTTGCTCTCGGTCAGTGACTCAATAAGTATTAAAGCCATTTCTCTCAGTATAGGTCCCTTTAGGGGATGACTTCATCCAGGCAGGCATGCTTGTGTTCAAGAAGCTAGTCAGGTTAAAGAGAAACAAAAAAAATGAAATTGAATCTAGGTGCGTCAGTCAGGCTACATTTCATATTATCCAGAACAAACATCATTAGGAAATATGTTATTTACACAGAGGTGATAGAAACAATCTAGTGATATTCTAAATAAAAACATTTAGTTGTATTTTTTAGGTGGACCATGCACCAAATGCAAGGTCAACATATTAAATAGTTCCCCCCTTGTATAGAATAGCCATATAACACACCAGAAAATAAATATCTTTCAATTTGAATCATTGTGCCTAGGTGAAGGTGACCTTACAATTCTTCCTGGGAACACTGGGCATCACAAATCACATGAGAAAACCTTTCAAGAGCTGGAAGGATTGTAACTGCCCTTCAAAATCTGGACGGCTCTGTGGTTAAGTAAATTTTGTAACATTTCTCCGCAAGTATTTTTGTTCTAAAAGTGTTATTCTGGACTTTTACATGGCATGGTGGGGGGCACTATGTAATACCCGAACCCTTCATTTTGGTGCAAGGTCCAGTGTTCTCACAGCCACAAATTTTATGTATTAAATCAAATGTAGTCCGAAACAAGTACTATCTGTGATACTTTTTTATTTGCACTAACATACAATTTTTCAGGACAAGCTTTCGGGGTATCTCCCCCTTCTTCAGGGTCCTAGCAGTACTACTTCGCACAGCTTTAGCAGAATGTAAAAAAAAAATAAACAAGACAATCTCTGAGGGAGGAATAAAAAAAAAAAAAAAACAAATGTACACAGCAATGGTAATTGAATAGGAAGGTTAGTGAGACAACACAGAGAAAAATCTATAAACTGGGGGGGAGGAGCGACAGTCACAGAGGGGACCGTAAACTGTTGAGTGAGAAAATTGAAGTCTAAAATTAGGCCGTTATCCTGAAAACCTTTGAACTAAGAATGATAGTTCTATTTGACACAAAAGATAACAGCCTAAATGTATATATGGGCTTTCATACTCATTATCCAACAGTTGTATGACCCCCTCTGTAACTGTCATCCCCCCCCCCCCCAAGTCTATAGTTTTCCCTCTGTCTTATCTCACTAACCATCCTAGTTTAATTACCATTGCTGTGTACATTTGTTTTTGTTTTTTTTTGTTTTGTCTTTTTTTGGGGGGTTCTCCCTCAGAGATTGTTTGTTTTATTTATTTATTTATTTGTTTAACATTCTGCTAAAACTTTTTGAATTAGTACTGCTTGGACCTTGAAGAAGGGGACACACCCCAAAAGCTTGTCCTGAAAAATTGTATGTTAGTGCAAATAAAAAAAGTATCACTGACAGTAATTGTTTCTGTTGCAAGTGCACTAATACAGCTGCAATCACCTCAAACCAAATGTAGTAGAATTAGAGAGACATCTAGCTGGTATTCGTTTTTTAAATAAAAATACATTGTTACTAAAGAACACGAGGATGGGTTGTGCTTTGCTTATCCAAGAGACAAGTAGGTAAATTTGAACTTTATACTTCCAAATTGTATGATTTGACCTTGACTGATGTGGTTTTTTGTGTTAAGTAGTTTATTTTTTGACACGGCCCATAGTAAATTATCCCACAACAATGTGAATAATATTGTGATGCTATAACAATAGTGTCAACCATGAAAATCCCTAAATCCACACTTATTTATTCAGTAGAAATGGTTATGATGTTTTACCTGTCAGGCTGGGTTCACACTGGGCTCACACTGATGCGAATTGGTTTCCCCGCATCCAATTCGCCTGACAGTAGAGTGTGACCGGCTCTCAATAGAGCCAGTTCATATACCTCCAGGGCAGCCGTGGAGTGCACTGGAAAAGGGTCCTGTGCATCTTTGGCTCCATTTCAGGTAAGAATTTAGGCAGAAATTCGGACCTGATTTGCACCTGAATCGGTGCACAGGGACGCACCGAATCCCCTGCTGTTAGCCGCGGCTTCACCAAGCAGCAATTAAAGTTTTCTTTAATTCCCTGTTCTTACAAGTGATAAGAAGTTTGGAATGGACTGACTGTTACAAAAGTGAATCTATTTCACTAGGATATCTTAGTAATGTTGAATTGTAAGGATTTTAGGAGTTTGGCATTAGACATGTGGTAAAAAAAAAAACATACAGATACTGCTTGTGGTGTGGTACCTGCAATGAAAAAAAGTGCATTTGGACTCTGTCCACAGCTAGGGCTGCCGGGTACCCAAGCCACTGCAAGTAATTCTATTAACCATCTGTGTAAAAAAATGTTGCAGTCAAATAAGGAGCCTGGAAGTTTGAAATGGAAAATTATAGTTTCATGGGCAGGTGGGCAGCAAGATGGGCTATTGCAATATGCAGTTGCTGGTGATTGTCAAGTGAATTATATAATTATTAAAATGATTTGAATCAAACTGGGATTTAAAGAAGCTTTTACTAATCATAAAGTTCAAATCTTAAGGCCACTTTCACGCTTATCTTTTGTTTACAGTAGGCCTACGGCACAGACATTGGCTAGTATTATTTATAGCAGTGTTTTCCTTGTCACTTTTTACTGCCATGTTTAATTCAGAGCCTTGCAGGCTACATGTACCACCTACCTACACTACACACTGTGATAACTTTATGTTCCAACTTTACCTACTAACCCAGCAGCTTGAATCTCTGCACACTCTAATGTTCTGTCCCTGGGACTCTACCATTGCATATACACTTACCCTCCAATAAATGTGGTCAAAAATTAGGAAGCTGCTCTCAAAGTGGTCACTGTTTCCTCCAGTAGTAAACACAACTAGACTACATTTTAAAATACTTTAATGCCTCCAGTGGCTGCTAATTGTCACTAGACTGAGCATATTTTCACACAAAAAATGTTCCCATACTTGTAACGCTCACCAGGCAAGAAGATGGAGCACATATACTTGAATTGTGAGCCAAATCAATACTTTTCTACTAGATATCTATTTTTGTGGAAATTTCAGAGTGAGAGCAGCAGCACATTATCCCATAAGCTAAGCTTTAGTAACTCAACCTCAAAGTGTGAACCTAATCTTATGATTCTGAACTAGTGGCTAATAAAATACATTTCAAAATGCAAACAAACTGTGAAAATTACTGTATTAGAATCTTAGACAGAGTAGATTGATGCTGAAGCCAAACAGGATTTGGGGCTAACCACTGTAAAATGTTACTGTGTTAGAAATACATTTGTATGTTTCTCCAGAATTTTTTTGGAATTAATACATAATTAGAGCTTATTTCATAGTTTTGACCACAAGGGAACACAAGCCTTTATATTCTTGAATAATTTAACATTTCTTTTTTTTTTTTAACAGAAGGTATTATTTGTAGCTTGTCACTATACATTATCCAGTATTAATTATAATATGTAGAGAGCCAAGCTTCACAATTATGAACATAATTGAACAAGAGTATATTAAAAAAATAATAAAGAAGATTGCTGCAACAAAACATTTTGCATTAAAAAGCATTCATATTTTTTCTTTGGGGATACAATTAAAGCCTTGAAAACCCTTGTAAGGGTTTTTTAGTCAGATATTACTGTAAACATTTGTACCAAGGAAGAATGTTTTGTGGTGACAATATTCGGTTGCTAAGATGAACCTGTGCTGCAAAGAAAAAAGCAATTAATAATTAGAGACTGTAATCTACAGGAATCAATTATCATGTTTTAATTCCTCAGTCCTCTCAGTAAGGGAAGCTAAATTATAAGTGGTCACTGTTGGTTAGAGTACTGCTAAAATAAATGGCACCAATTTAAATTATTGCTAATTAATAATTTTGTGTAATTGTATTAATTGCAACTGATTGTTTAGAAGTTTAAAGATGAAAAGTCCAAACAAATCTGTATTGCAATAAAATTATTACTCAACAGGTACAGTATATATTAAGCAACCACAAACAATACATATTATTCAAATAAAAATTTTCAGTTAAAAATTCTGTGCGTTTTTTTTTTCTATAATAATGTTATTATAGTATACAGTTCCCAAACCTACATACATTATACAGACATGACACTCATTAAAAACTATTTCATGTATGATCATCTTATCCAAAAACAGCAAAAGGGTGTACCTTGCAAAACGTTCCACTTTCTATAATAATTATTTCTGCTGCATTTTTACAGTACAGTCTGGATTGTAATCAGCATGAATATACATATCGTGTCAAGGATAGCTGGGTTCTTAGTGCTATATCATCCTAGCAACTAATGTTTCTTTGCTACCACAGTAAGTTAGACCTCCATGCCCCATACTGTACCTGCCTCCATCAATATGTTATATGAACAGTCTCTATAGGGGTGCAGGCTGCATACCCCCCCCAAATTCTTTACCAATAATTACAGCAATCAACAAAGACCAAAACATCACACAATTGGCATGAAAATGGCCATGGAACTGTATTGGTAATAAATAATATCACATATCATAAATATCAAGAAATACTCATATTGCTAAGCAAAAAATCAAATAACATTAATCCTATTGCTCAGTTTTTAGTACTTGAGCATACTTCCACTAACTTGCAACAAAATGTCCCCCCACCAGCCAGGCTTTTTTGAAGAAAAGTCCGGCCTATCCCATACCCGCAGCATTTTTGATGCAATTTTGTAGGCCCAGATTAAAAATGTCAGAAAGGGGAACCCCATGCTAGCGATATAAACCAGGAAGGATGCCTTCTAAATCGATAGGTCTGTAGGAGAAACCATCTAAGGAGGGAGGGTAAGTATTTTTCTACTGCTCTATTTACTGTTTTTTATTTGTTTTTTTTCCATGGACCTGCATTATGGGGAACACAATCAGGATAATCAAGGCACAATCTTGGAAAAAGCAACTGTTGTATTGAGAGACGTCAACTAAAGTCTATGCAAATAATGCTTTATCATAAATTTTTATTTATTTATTTCAGGTACTTATATAGCACTGTCAATTTACGCAGTGCTTCACATATATATTGTACATTCACATCAGTCCCTACCCTCAAAGAGCTTACGATCTAAGGTCCCTAACTCACATTCATATATATTATTATTATTATTATTATACAGGATTTATATAGCGCCGACAGTTTGCGCAGCGCTTTATAATATTAGGTCAGACAGTACAATTACAATACAATTCAATACAGGAGGAATCAGAGGACCCTGCTCATTAGAGCTTACAATCTAGGAGGGGGGGATAAATGATTCAAAAGGGCAGTAAACTGCGGGGGATGAGCTGATTGAGAAAAAAGGAGTGTAGTTATTAGGTGGTGGCAGGATAGGCTTCCCTGAAGAGAAAAGTTTTCAGGGATCGCTTGAAGGTGGATAGATTTGGGGACATTCTGACCGATTGGGGTAGGGAGTTCCAGAGGATGGGAGAGGCTTGGGAGAAGTCTTGGAGGCGAGTATGAGAGGAGGTGATGAGGGAGCTGGAGAGCAGGAGGTCTTGGGAGGAGCGAAGAGGACGGTTAGGTTGGTATTTTGAGACAAAATATATATATACTAGGGCCAATTTTAAACAGGGTCTAATTTACCTACCTGCATGTCTTTGGAGTGTGGGAGGAAACCGGAGTACCCAGAGGAAACACACGTAGGCACAGGGAGAACATGCAAACTCCAGGCAGGTAGTGTTGTGGTTGGGATTTGAGCCAGCGACCCTTTTGCTGCCAGGCAAAAGTGCTATCCACTACACTACTGTGCCGCCCAGTAATAATAAGTCTAATGTTTTACTTCTGCCTATATCATTGCCCCCTAGGTGAATGCTCAGCACTGATGGAGGAGGCAAATACTGATACAATCTAGCTAAAGTAACATAAAGCTGACACCACTGTAAGCCCCTTATACCCTTCCATAAAAGGGGATGTTGAAAGATTCATAGATAGGTTCTCCGAGTAATTCCGTTGAACAGCTCTTTTTTGAGCCAAAAATATGTATGAATGTCCATTGATTTACACACTGCATGCATTACCTAAAGAAAATTAAAGAAACAAGTCAGGGCGGATATACACCTTGAAACTATTGGTCTCCCACCTTCCCAAACTTTTAATTTGGTCTTCCGACATACCCAACCATCCAGAATGAATGAGATGTAAACTTATATTGCTGCAGACCCAGATATGATAAACATTGCTTTAAAACAAAATCAAATTGGTATTTAGTAACAGGAGATTTGTCCATATGTATAAAAAATTGTCCTGGACAGGATGGTCGGGTTTGAATAAACGAGCGCACTGTCCTGCTATCTTCAGCTGTTGGGATAGAAATCCTACCTTTCCCTATTTGATTAGTCTTAGATTTAGCAATAAAAAGTTTTACCACTGTATCACTGTCTAATAAAATGTGGTCAAGCATTAAACCAGATAAAACATTTTTATTAGGTGGGATCAATTCAGATATCCTTAGGCAGGCCATACACAGTTCGCATCTCAGCTGGTTCCTGCTGAACCGACCAAGATTCTGTGTATGGGCAGGCTGAATGTACCAAGTTGATTGATCAGCTTGGGTACAACCAGCATGCAAGGTTTCATCTGCAATTATTGCTAGCGGCTGCTATAGCCGCTAGCAATAATCACTATCCTCTTATGGATGGGATAGTTTGGCCCGCCTACCCTCCCCCTTCGGGAGAAGACAATGGGCCAGCAGGAGGGATTCCTGCATCAAACCTGTCTGTGTTGATGGGGGAATCAAGCAAATTTCTTTCCTGCAACTCATGGTTGCAGGAAAGAAATTCGCTCTGTGTATGGCCAACATTAATACTCTAAAAAGGACATCATGAAAACCATTTTGAATAATAAAGCCTCATATGAAGAGAAACAAATTTAAGAACTGGCAGAGCACAATTGCACAGCAAATCCCTCTTAGATATGGGTCTCATATCATCTTAAACAAAATGTGCTTTCTCATATCCTTTTAAAGCCTGTTTGACAGTAAAGAAACTTGTGTAGGTCGGGAGTTTCCTTAAACAAAAGAAAAAATAAATCCCTGCCAATATCTTAACTATGTGACTATATGAAAAGTGCATTAGGGTCAACAAAGATAGGAATGATTAAACGGCACATTCTGAAGGATCCTCAGGAGAAAAACCTTGACATTTCGCAAAAGATACCCATTTTTCCAAGAAGAAGAATATTCAGCCCACGTGTGTGGAGATACCATATTCTCAATAGCTTATAAAGCCACTTTCAAATCAGGTCCCATAAATGTGCTGGGCAGATATGACTCTCTTTGTCTGCTGAATGAAGGAGTTGATGAAATTGAATCATCTGAAAACGAGAGAGTGAGTCAGCATTATTATATTATTATTAGATATTGGTATTAGATTTACCAGAAGTAACTTTCGCTTTCAGCCAGACATTATACTGTAAACAAAGGAAAAATACGTGTCTTAAAAAGGGGATTACAAATTAAGACTTCAATGACAAACAATTCACCACACATAATACAGCTTTGATATCTGTGTGTATAATAATATGTCTATTAGCAAAATGTGGACCCCATAGTTCTAAAGCCACTATAACCGGAAAAAGCTCCAGCAGAATGATGCTTTTTTGTGACTTTCTTAAAGTGATTGTAAATAATCACCTAAAACAAGTAAAATAACCCATTCAGTTTAAATTAGAAATGAAAGGCAAAACATTTGTGTATAGATTTTAAAAAACATTATAAATACCCCCCCCCTTTTTTTAAAGGTGATCACATACCCTCAACATAAGGGCTGGGGGAAGAGACACAGCAGCACACTCAGCTTCCCAATGAAAGGCTGTGCAGGGGAGGCATGTCAGGACTAGTGTGATCATTGGAGGAGAGTTCCCAGCATAACTAGAGAACTGACCATGGTGTGCTCTCCTGCTTAGTGTGATCCGTTTTTAATAGGAAAGCAGAGGGATTGACAGGAACACCAGGGATTTCACACAAAGGAAGTTATACATAGGAAACCTTATCATACCAGTACATGGTACAGCAGGCACATATCAGGAACATGAAATGTTGGAGTAACAAACACTTTAAGTACTCAAGAATGTGGCCAGCTCCCGCAGCACCAATGGGTTTCCCATATGACCGCAAAATCTTTGAAGCCAGCCACCTCCGTAAAAAAATACAATGCATCAGAATCAATAAATGGTTCCTTTAAAAAATATCTACCATTAAAAACTGGGAAAAGAAAGGTAGTGTATAAGGCAAAAAGAGTTAGTGTCACGTACCTGATGGTAGAGTCTGACTTATGCAGCAGGCAACCTCTCTTACTATCCTGATGCGGGAGCCCCTGGTAGAACAGACAGGTGGCTCGGGAGTGCAGGATGGCACGAGGGTCAGACTGGGTCACCGATGGTAGTAGAAGGTCCGCTGAAGCACTCGTGCAAACTGAAGCGTAGTGGTACAGGCCGGGTCGATAACAAGCTGGCAGTGCAGTACAGAAGGAGCAAGCAAGCGGATGGTCGGGTACAGGCAGGGTCGCCAACAGATGGCAAAGGTACATAAGGATCAGGCAGAAGAGTGGTCGGGGGTCGGTGCAGGCAGAGATCAAACAAGGTCAGGACAAGCCAGGTCACAGGAACAGATAATCAGGTTACAGGTTACTCAGGAACACGCACAAACGCTGTAGAATGGACAGCACCGATTGCAGGGTGTTGTCAGCTTAAATGGTTGTTTGGGAGCTCATGCCAGCGCATACACATGCGCACACGCACGCACAGGCATGCACACAAACGCTGCGTGCGCCCGCACACAGGTCTCCCGGCCTGAGTTCCAGAGGCGGCGGTGGTCTCCTGACCCAAGGGGCAGCCTCCGAATGCCCAACCAGGCCTTTCGATCTGCATGATTCCTCCAAAATGATCTGACAAGTTCCTTGGCATGGATGTGCTTTTCGGGTACCCAGGAGATTTCTTCTGGTCCTTACCCCTTCCACTTGACCAAGAATTGAGTCGAGCCCCCTCTTACTCTGCAGTCAAGGATGGCCTCAATCTCGTACTCCTCCTCTCCATCCACTAGAACTGGTTCAGGTGGAGCCGTCTTCCTCCCTGGAAAGTGGTCCTTAGTCACAGGTTTGAGCAGAGTGACGTGAAACACCAGGTGTACACGAAGAGAAGGAGGAAGACTCAGCTTTGTACGCCACTCTATTAACTTTCCTCTTTACCGGGAAGGGTGCCATGAACTTCGGTCCCAGTTTTCTTGAGGGGCAAGAAAGCCTCAGGTTTTTAGTGGCCAACCAGACTTGATCGCCCGGCTGCAGGTCCAACTCCCCTCGCCTCCCTCTATCGAAGGCCCGTTTGTTGCATCCTTGCGTCCGGGATGTAGTCTCCTGCAGAAGCTTGTTATTTCCTTCAAGGAAGCTGGCAATGTCCTGTACAGCAGGTAATGTGCTTTCAGACATCAAGTTGGGTAGGAAGGTGGCATGGTAGCTGAGATTCGCCCAAAATGGAGATTGATTGGTGGCTTAGTGGACAGAGTTGTTATAGGCGAATTGGGCTACCGGTAGCAGGGAGACCCAATTGTCTTGAGAGAAAGAAGAATAGCACCGCAGGTACTGCTCTACGGTCTGATTTGTCCTCTCCATCTGACCGTTAGTCTGTGGGTGGTAGGCGGAGGAGAACGTCAATTCAATCCACAAAACTGAGCATAGGGCTTTCCAAACCCGGGACATGAATTGCACCCCTCAGTCAGACACAAGGTTGGTGGGAATTCCATGGAGGCGGACAATTTCTTTGATGAAAGTCTCTGCAGTTTGGATTGCAGAGGGCATGCCGTTCATGGGGATGAAATGTGCCATTTTTGTAAGGTGGTCGACAACTACAAAGATGGTTGTGAATCCTGCCGATGGAGGTATAAAATCCATGGAGATCTGTGTCCACGGGCGTTCAGGACTAGAGAGCGGATTCAGTAGCCCCAATGCCTTGGTTCTGTCAACCTTATTGCGAGCACAGGTGGGACAGGCTTTAACATACTCTCTACAATCTGTGTCAGCTACCGGCCACCAAAAGGAACGTGTGAGCAAGTCTGCAGTCTTGCGACCACCAAAATGTCCTGCCAATTTGTGGTCGTGGCATAGTTCCAAGACTGCCAGACGTTGTTCTTCGGGGACAAAAATCTTCGTACCGTACCACCACAGCCCGTCTTGCAGAGTCAGCTTAGGATCCGGTGGGATAGAGGACCCAGCATGGGATCGCCTGATCTGGGATAAGAGATCCTCTTGGGTCAACAGCAAATTCTGAGCAGGAAGGATCATATCAGGTGGGGAACAGTCCCCTGGATCATGAAACCTCTGTGACAGGGCATCGGGTTTCACATTTTTTGATCAGGGCCTGTAAGTGATGTGGAGCTGGAATCGTGAGAAAAAGAGGGCCCAGCGGGCCTGACGGGGCTTGAGTCTCTTGGCGGTGTGCGGGTACTCTAGTTTTTATGATCAGTAAAAACTAGAACTGGGTGCAAGGCTCCCTCCAACAGATACCGCCATTCCTGTAAGGCAGACTTTATAGCGAGAAGTTCCCTATCCCCAACGTCATAATTTCTCTCCGGGGGTGTCAGCTTCCAAGAGAAGAAGGCAATAGGGTGAAGTGCAGCTTTAGGCCCCCGTCTCTGGGATAGTACAGCTCCAACTTCTATCTCAGAGGCAACTACCTCCAGTATGTACGGCAGGGCAGGGTCCAGGTGTTTCAAGACTGGAGCGGAGGTGAAGAGCTCCTTTAGCCGCTGGAATACTGTTTGAGCTTCAGGTGTCCAGAGGAAGCGGGTATTTTGCTTTGTTAGCTGGGTGATGGGGGCGATGACTGCAGAGAACCCCTTAAGAAATTTCCAATAGAAATTTGCAAAGCCGACAAAGCGTTCTTGTCAGTTGGTGCCGGCCAATCCACTATAGCTGAGACCTTCTGGGGGTCCATGGTGATGCCCGAGACAGAGAGGATGAAGCCCAATAATGAAATGCTGGAACATTCAAATGCGCACTTCCCTACTTTCGCATAGAGGCCATGTTGGCGAAAACGACTCAGCACGCTTTTAACGTGGTTACGGTGCTCTTCCAGGGAAGGGGAAGATATGAGAATAACGTCCAGGTACATAACCATGAGCAGGTCAAGGAAGTCCTGGAAAATATAATTTACCAAATGCTGGAATGTGGCTGGGGCATTACACAGTCCAAACGGCATGACCAAATAATCGTAATGGCCGAACCGGGTTCAGAAAGCCATTTTCCATTCCTCCCCTTCCCTAATTCGGATGAGATTATAGGCCCCTCGGAGGTCTAGTTTGGAAAAGACGATGGGAGAGGGTATCGGTTCTTGACCGTAATCTTGTTAAGATCTCTGTAGTCAATACAGGGTCTTAAGAACTTGTCCTTTTTTTCTACAAAGAATATCCCGGCCCCGGCGGGAGATGTAGAGGGCCGGATGAATCCCTTCTCCAGGTTGTCATCCAGGTAGGACTTAAGGGCAGCTAGTTCCTTCTCAGAGAGTGGATAGATTCTACCAAAGGGTACCTCCGTACCAGGTAATAACTCAATGGGGCAGTCTTAAGATCAGTGTGGCGGCAAGACATATTCCGTGGGGACAGCAAGGCGGGTTTCAGAGTCAGGATCAGAATCCAGACAGGATACAGACAAAGGAGGTCCAGGGGGTGGTTGGAAGCAGTGGTGGAGACAGTAGGTGTAATTAAACTGAACATTGCCAGTGACCCAGACGATGTGTGGGCAGTGTGCCCGAAGCCAAGGGAGCCCGAGAATGACCGGGAACAGAGGGGACGCGATGACGTCCAGTAGCAAAAGTTCAGATTGACCGTCAGGTGTTAATAGAGGAACTGTCTCATGAGTGATAGAGCCAGATTTGATGGTGGATCCATCGGCCAGGCAAATAGTCATCTGATGGGCCTTGGGCCTGAGGGGAATCCTGTGCTGGGCTGCGAAATTCAGGTCCACAAAGCAGCTGCAGGCTCCAGAGTCTATAATTGCCAGAACTGAGATGTCCCCACTGGGCAGCTGCAGAACAATGGAGAGAACTAGGTGCGTCTTAGGGTTAGGTAGGGATAGTATCTTCCCTTGGGTGAGAGGGGAACCCTTACCCCGCTTGGCGGGGCAGGTCCACGCCGAATGTCCAGAACCCCCACAATAAAGACACAAGCCGTGGGACAGACGTCTTTGCCTTTCTTTGGAAGGAAGGACCGGGGACTGACCGGCCAGGGCACAGAGTGGTTCTCGGAGAGGAGGAGTACGTGGGGGTGGCCGTCCTTTCGGTGTAACATTCCCGCAGGCGGCGGTCGATCTGGATGCCAGATCAATCAGGGTGTCCAGGGCCAGAGGTACACCCACGCGAGCTAACTCGTCCTTGAGTGGTTCGGAAAGGCCCAGCCGAAACTGTAACCAGAGGGCCGCGTCATGCCATGCGGTGTCAGCGCAACTCTGACACATAGTCCTCCGCTGTACGGCGGCCTTGTTGGAGCGCATAGAGAGCAGCTTCCGCAGTTGCAGCTTGGTGAGGGTACTCATATAGCTGAGCCATTGCCAGGAAAAAAACCTGAAAGGTCTGTGGTTTCTGGGGCTTTTTGCTCAAGTAGCCGGTGAGCCCAGGCCAGGAGGGATATGACCAGTCCCACTTTAGTGCCCTCCTGGGAGAAGGGCCGAAATTTCTTACGGTCCCCCGTGAACCGCTCAGGCAAAGGCACCTTGGGCTCCGTAGAGATGATGGTGTGCAGAGGGGTTTGGTCAGGCCCGGATACAGATGTTGCAGTGAGCTCCCGGGCTCAGCCTTCCAGCCAGAGGTAGCCATCTTGCAGGTTGTTCACAGCCTGAGTAAGGCCGGCTAAGTGCTCACACAGTTCATTCGTAATAGAGGACCTCTGCACAGACTCGGACATGTCCGTTACTGTCACGTACCTGATGGTAGGGTCTGACTTATACAGCAGGCAACCTCTCTTACTATCCTGATTCGGGAGCCCCTGGTAGAGCAGACAGGTGGCTCGGGAGTGCAGGATGGCACGAGGGTCAGACTGGGTCACCGGTGGTAGTAGACGGTCCGCTGAAGCACTCGTGCAAACTGAAGCATAGTGGTACAGGCCGGGTTGATAACAGGCTGGCGGTGCAGTACAAAAGGAGCAGGCAAGCGGATGGTCGGGTACAGGCAGGGTCGTCAACAGGCAGGCAGCAAAGGTACAAAAGGATCAGGCAGAAGAGTGGTCGTAAGCAAGCCGCGGGTCGGTTCAGGCAGAGATCAAACAAGGTCAGGACAAGCCGGGTCACAGGAACAGATAATCAGGTTACAGGTTGCTCAGGAACACTCACAAACTGTCAGGAAACTGGGGTGACCAGAAATGTGTGGACTGCACAGAAAATACCAAACAAAAGCGTAACTAAAATAAGAGGATTTATTATAAGGTGTGACAGTGAACTAAAACGCACAACCAAAATAGAAATAGTGAAGCCAACCAAAAGCATATAACTAGAGCAGTAACGAAAGTCCAAACCATAAACTTCAAGCCAGGCCAGGGTCATGCACAGGAGATCAGTCAGAGGGTACTGGGGCGCAGGACAAAGCAGGGATTCAGGGTAAGGATGTAGGTTTCCGGATGCAGGTCTCAGGATACAGAGGCACGAGGAACAATACCAAGGTGAGCTAGCACAGCACTCTCAGGTTTAAATACACTTCCTGCAAACAGTCTCAGGTGATGCTTGATTGCAGGAGATGATATCAGGTCCTGACTGCGAAGAGACATCTGCTGGTGGACACTGGAACTGCAGCCCCTAGGTCTGGGGGCTACAGTGCCACCAACTGGTGAAAGCGTTCCTAACAGTACCCCCCTTGAAGGAGCGACCTCCGGACGCTCCAACCAGCCATAGCAACAAGAGTCCCGAATGAGAGTGTCTTACGTGTCCAAGGCATGCCAGGTTCCAGATCAGAGGCCCTGCTGCCGGGATCCAGAAAGATTCCAGGAATTCCACCGCCTGGGTCTGGTAACAGGTTAGGTACCTCAATGCTGGGGTACCATGGGTCATTCACAAACTTGGTCACATCCGGCTGGCCAGCGGGAACAGGATCAGCAGACTGAACAGTGGGCACAGGATCAGCAGGTTGGAAAGCAGGCACCAGAACAGCAGGCTGGGAGTCAGGAACCAGATCAGACTGGACAGTGGGCGACGGTACACCAGGCTGGACAGCGGGCATCAGAACACCAGGCTGGACTGCAGGCACCTGAACATCAGGCTGGACAGCAGGCACCAAAACAGCAGGCTGGACAGCGGACACAGGATCAGCAGACATCGGGTCATCGGGCACAGGATCTGCAGGCACCGGGTCATCGGGCACAGGATCTGCAGGCACCGGGTCATCAGGCACAAGGTCAGCGGGCACCAGGTCAGCGGGACAGGATCAGTGGGCACCGGGTCATAAGGCACAGGATCAGCGGGCACCGGGTCATAAGGCACAGGATCAGCGGGCACCGGGTCATCGGACACAGGATCAGCGGGCACCAGGTCATCAGGCACAGGATCATCAGGCACAGGATCAGCGAGCACCAGGTCATCAGGCACAGGATCAGCGGGCACAAGGTCATCGGGCACAGGATCAGTGGGCACAAGGTCATCGGGCACAAGATCGTCAGGCACAGGATCAGCAGACACCGGGTCACCAGGCACAGGATCAGTGGGCACCAGGTCATTGGGTACAGGATCAGTGGGCACCAGATCATCGGGCACAGGATCATCAGGCACAGGATCAGCGGGCACTGGGTCAACAGGCACAGGATCAGCCGGCACAAGGTCATCAGGCACAGGATCAGCAGACACCAGGTCATCGGGCACAGGATCAGCGGACATCGGGTCATCGGGCACAGGATCAGCGGGCACCAGGTCATCGGACACAGGATCAGCAGGCACCAGGTCAGCGGACACCAGGTCATCGGGCACAGGATCATCAGGCACAGGATCAGCAGGCACAGGATCAGCGGGCACCTGGTCATCGGGCACCTGGTCATCAGGCACAGGACCAGCGGGCACAAGGTCATCAGGCACAGGATCAGCAGGCACCAGGTCATCGGGCACAGGATCAGTGGACATCGGGTCATTGGGCACCAGGTCATCGGACACAGGATCAGCAGGCACCGGGTCAGCGGACACCAGGTCATTGGGCACAGGATCATCAGGCACAGGATCAGCGGGCACGGGGTCATCGGGCACAGGATCAGCGGGCACCAGGGCATCAGGCACAGGATCAGCAGGTACCGGGTCATCAGGCACAGAATCAGACAGGTACAGATTGGCTGTTGTGGAGGCAGATTGGAACAGATTGGCTGGTGTAGATAAGGGCTGGAACAGGTTTGTTGGTGTGGAGGCAGACTGGAATGGATCGGCTGGTGTGCAGGCAGACTGGAACGGATCGGCTGATGTGGAGGCAGACTGGAAGGGATCGGCTGGTGTGGAAGCAGACTGGAATTGATCGGCTGGTGTGGAGGCAGACTGGAACGGATCGGCTGGTGTGGAGGCAGACTGGAACGGATCGGCTGGTGTGGAGGCAGACTGGAACGGATCGGCTGGTATGGAGGCAGACTGGAACGGATCGGCTGGTGTGGAGGCAGACTGGAACGGATCGGCTGGTGTGGAGGCAGACTGGAACGGATCAGCTGGTATGGAGGCAGACTGGAATGGATCGGCTGGTGTGGAAGCAGACTGGAATGGATCGGCTGGTGTGGAAGCAGACTGGAACGGATCGGCTGGTGTAGAAGCAGACTGGAATGGATCGGCTGGTGTGGAAGCAGGCTGGAACGGATCGGCTGGTGTGGAAGCAGCACTGGATATTGGCTGAATTGTGCGGGTTGGAAAAAACTTCAGTTTCTTTTTAGGTTTAACCATTGAAGTTCTGTATGTGTCTGCAGGGCTGTAAGTAAGGGGTGCAGCTGATGGGAGAGTATGGCTGGAGTGTGGTAAGAAAGAGGGAGCGGTCGCTAAGGTGGATCTTTGTGGACTGGTTGTAAGCAGCGAAGAAGAGGTAGGTGGGTTAAAGGCAGGGTGGGTGCAGCAGGTGGAAGTGGGGTACTGATATTTGGTTGGTAGCAGAGTATATTGGGCTGTGACTGTGGTTGGTGTAGGTGAAGGAGAGAGAGACCTCTGGACAAACTGGTGGCTAATGGATGGATGCATGTCAACAGATACTGAGAAGGACAGATCCGACCAGGCTTGAAGTAGAGGCTGAACAAATGTCAATTTACACTCTCCTCGTCTGACCAAAGAGTTTACTGCGTTGATACAGTCTAACAGAGCCTTTTGTGAAAGCGCAGAGTAATGTTCAACAAAATAACTTCTATCTTCTTCCAGGAGCCAGACAAGCGATGCCACCTGACAGACATCGAAGGGCGGTTTATAATCATCACCGCCGGTAGGCATATTTGATAAAGCAAACTCTGCACACAGCTGAATAAAAGGCTGAACCTCTCCAAATGTCACACTGCCCAGGGAATGAGCAAGACGCATACACTCCATTAGCTGGTCACTGGTCCACTCGTTTAATGCCTGGCAGCAATGGTCACAATCCTCTGTCAGCAGTAGGGAAAAATAAATAACTTCTTCCAAACGCATATTATCACAACCAGCCAAAACAAGATTGTTTTTCTGTGCAGCCACTTCTGGTCAGGAATGGCCTTGGTATTATGTCAGGAAACTGGTGTGACCAGAAATGTGTGGACTGCACAGAAAATACCAAACAAAAGCATAACTAAAATAAGAGGATTTATTATAAGGTGTGACAGTGAACTAAAACGCACAACCAAAATAGAAATAGTGAAGCCAACCAAAAGCATATAACTAGAGCAGTAAGGAAAGTCCAAACCATAAACTTCAAGCCAGGCCAGGGTCATCCACGGGAGATCAGTCAGAGGGTACTGGGGCGCAGGACAAAGCAGGGATTCAGGGTAAGGATGCAGGTTTCCGGATGCAGGTCTCAGGATGCAGAGGCACGAGGAACAATACCAAGGCGAGCTAGCACAGCACTCTCAGGTGTAAATACACTTCCTGCAAACAGTCTCAGGTGATGCTTGATTGCAGGAGATGATATCAGGTCCTGACTGCGAAGAGACACCTGCTGGTGTACACTGGAACTGCAGCCCCTAGGTCTGGGGGCTACAGTGCCACCAACTGGTGAAAGCGTTCCTAACACAAACGCTGTAGAACGGACAGTACCGATTGCAGGGTGCTGTCAGCTTAAATGGCCGTTTGGGAGCCCATGCCGGCGCATATGCTCACACAGGCGCATGCACACACACGCTACGTGCACCCGCGCACAGGTCTCCTGGCCCAAGTTCCAGAGGTGGCGGTGGTCTCCTGACAGTTAGGTTATTTTTTGGGGACTACACCTAGCAGGGATATGCAAACATTTTGAAAAGAAGGGAAAGGAAAAGGACCAGTTCCTTGCACCTCCGAGATTTCCCTAAAAACGTTTTCTTTAACAACCTGGGGAAAAAGAGCTACCGATTTCAGAGTGGAAACTACTTCACAACCTGTTCCAGTAAACTTGTGAAATGGAAAGCCATAAGTAAAACCATTAGTTAAAAATAGCACCTTCTCCCTGTCTGGATATAGGTCCAACCATGGGCACATTCTTTGAAGCCTCACTGGTGTGCAGGCTTTTTTAAAAAATATAATCACGTGAACTGTGAGTTGAATTATTAATTTTCTTACAACATGTAAGCACCACATGAGTACCTGCGCAAAAAGAACACTCATGTCTATACCGACAAGCAGTGTTCCACTTACACTGCGATTCGTTATAAGTAGAGTTGATTGAACCTCTGGAAGTTCAAGTTCTGCTGGTTCGGCTGAACTTCGGGACAAAGTCTGGGTTCGGGTCCGGACTGGACCCGAACTTTGACACGGACCCGAACCCCATTGAAATCAATGGGGACCCGAACTTTTAGGCACAAAAATGGCTGTAACAAAGTCCTGGTAAGTCCTAGAGGTCTGCAAAAGGAAGGAAAATGGGGGTAAGGGTCAGACAAGTGCCCTACAAAGAAATGGGGATAGGGAAATAACTTAAAATAATTTAAAAAAAAAAATCACATAAAAAAATCAAAAATGGAGGTGGATGTGGACCATCTTGAAAGTGTGTGGGAAAAGCTTATTTCAGCCGCAGGGAGCCATATCAGTGTTGTAAAATCATGTTCAAACTGTGTGTGAAAAGTCTATTTCAGCCGGAGGGAGCCATATCAGTGTTGTAAAATCATGTTCAAACTGTGTGTGAAAAGTCTATGTCAGCCGGAGGGAGCCATATCAGTGTTCTAAAATCATGTTCAAACTGTGTGTGAAAAGTTTATTTCAGCCGGAGGGAGCCATATCAGTGTTGTAAAATCCTGTTCAAACTGTGAGTGAAAAGTCTATTTCAGCCGGAGGGAGCCATATCAGTGTTCTAAAATCATGTTCAACTGTGTGTGAAAAGTCTATTTCAGCCGGAGGGAGCCATATCAGTGTTCTAAAATCATGTTCAAACTGAGTGTGAAAAGTCTATTTCAGCAGGAGGGAGCCATATCAGTGTTCTAAAATAATCTTAGATGATTTTAGAACACTGATATGGCTCCCTCCGGCTGAAATACAAAGTTTTGAAATTTGAAAAAAGTAAAAAAAAAAAAATTCTGTTTACTTCTTCATTTTCCAAAACAAATGAGAGCTGCAAAATACTCACCGTGCCTCTTAGCAAATACCTCGGGGTGTCTACTTTCCAAAATGGGGTCATTTGGGGGGGGTTTGTGCTACCTTGACATTTCAGGGCCTCCAAAACCGTGATAGGTACAGAGGAGTAAAATCACCATTTTATGCCCTTAGAAATCCTGAAGGCGGTGATTGGTTTTCGGGGTTCTGTACGCGGGTAGGCTCCCCAAAAGTCTCACACATGGGGTATCCCCATACTCAGGAGAAGCAGCAGAATGTATTTTGGGGTGTAATTCCACATATACCCATGGCATGTGTGAGCAATATATAATTTCATTGACAACTTTGTGTAAAAAAAAAAAAAAAATAAATACAAATTGTCATTTCCCCGAAACTTGTGGCAAAATATAAAATATTCCATGGACTCAACATGCCTCTCAGCAGATAGCTTGGGGTGTCTACTTTCCAAAATGGGGTCATTTGTTTGTTTTTTTTTTGCTATCTGGGCATTTCATGGCCTCCACAGCCTGGATAGGTAGTATGGGGTGAAGGCATAAATTTTCGCCCTTAGAAATCCTGAAGGCGGTGATTGGTTTTCGGGGTCCCGTACACGGATAGACTCACAAAAAGTCTCACACATGGGGTATCCCCATACTCAGGAGAAGCAGCAGAATGTATTTTGGGGTGTATTCCACACATACCCATGGCATGGGTGAGCAATATATAATTTCAGTGACAACTTTGTGTAATTTTTTTTTTTTTGTCACTTTTCAATCATTTATGACAAACAAATAATATATTCCATGGACTCAACATGCCTCTCAGAAAATAGCTTGGGGTGTCTACTTTCCAAAATGGTGTCATTTGGGGGGGTTTTGAACTGTCCTGGCATTTTATGCCCAACATCACCCACTCTTCGAACCACTTGAACCACCAAGTCTTTTCTGACACTTTATTTACATGACAAAATCCTTTTTTTTGCTAGAAAATGACTGTGAACCCCCAAACATTATATATTTTTTTAAAGCAGAGGCCCTACAGATTTAAATAGTGGGTGTTACAATTTTTTTCACAAAGTAATTGCGCAGCGATTTTTCAAACGCAATTTTTGGGGAAAAAAAACACTTTTTTGAATTTTAATGCACAAAAACATACTATTTTGCCCAAATGTTTGGTGAAATGTAAAAGTTGATCTCATGCCTAGTGCATAGACACCAAACATGACATGCTTTAAAAATGACGCACACCCGCAAAACGGCGACAAACTATATACATTTTTAATTATTATTATTATTTAGAATTACTGCACTCGATCTGACGTTCGCGGTGATACCTCACATGCATGGTGAAATTGTTGTTTACATACGACATGAAATTGACGCTTGCGTCCACCTTTGCACGCGTGCACGGGGGTCAGGGGTGCATTTTTTTTTATTATTCGTATAAAATTCAAAGTACTGACAATAATTTACAAAGCCATCCACAACTCTGCCCCCAGCTACATCTCTAACCTGGTCTCAAAATACCAACCAAGCCGCCCTCTTCGGTCCTCCCAAGACCTCCTGCTCTCTAGCTCCCTTGTCACTTCCTCTCATGCTCGCCTCCAGGATTTCTCAAGAGCTTCTCCCTTCCTTTGGAACTCCCTACCCCAATCAGTCCGACTGTCTCCTAATCTATCCATCTTTAGACGATCCCTGAAAACTTTTCTCTTTAAAGAAGCCTATCCTGCTTCTACCTAATACTCTTTCTTTCTACATGAGCTCATCCCCCGCAGCTTTTACCTTTTGTATCAATTGACCCTCCCTCTTAGATTGTAAGCTCTAACGAGCAGGGCCCTCTGATTCCTCTTGTACCAAATTGTGATGTAACTGTACTGTCTGCCTTCATTTTTGTAAAGCGCTGCGCAAACTGCTGGCGCTATATAAATCCTGTATAATAATAATAATTCATTTTGCTTTTTG
>BLSH010268517.1:1172738-1196512 GCA_018402905.1 Glandirana rugosa
GACTAAACCTTGTTACAGGGATTAAGGAGAAGTAAACAGGGAGTAAAACCAGACTACGTCGTCCCCGCAGCGATTCCCCACCGATAGCCCCGACCTCGGGACTTACAGTGCGGGAGTCGGGGCTCGGAGGGCTCCCCGGGGATTACCGCCACAGTTCAACGGGCGGGCGGCCTGCATGCTGCTGCTGCCTAGGAGGGGACACTCCACGGACCTGTAACGGCTGGCGGGAAAGGGCTCCTCCGCTCCAGGCAGCTATAATCATCACTGGAGCCTGGAGGAGAGATGCGCTCCGGCTAAAAAAGACCCCATGCACCAGTGGGTCCTACCGCCTCCGCCCGCGGCTCTGTCAAGTTGCCCGCCCTGCGGGCGGGCAACTTGACACCGCCATTAGGGGCCCCTCGGGAGGCTCGGGGCTGAGGGCGTGACATTCAGGGCTCCAGCCCCGATAGCCACCCCTTAGCGACGCCCCTGCTGCATCAGACCAAAATGAGGGACAAATGAAGAGGAATTAGGGACATTGTTCCAAATCAGGGACAGTCCCTCAAAATCAGGGATAGTAGGGAGCTGTGTGCTAGTCTATCATTTTACATGAGCCTCCACTTGATGTGACTTGACATTTAGTTTGCTGGAAATTTGGTATTGAAAGTGTTTGTATAGTCATTTTTAGTATGTAAGGGTTTAAAATTGGTGGACATCTCCTAGAGTGAGAGGAATTCCCCTTTTAGACAGTTCTCTTTGGAACAATAATAATAAAAAAAGTAATGCAGCGCTAGTTCATATATAAAAGTTCATTAATCATAGTCCAAAGTGCATATTCATGGCAGTAGAGAGAGAAGTGAAGAAACCGACACCATCTAGAGTGGAGAGGATGAAGGAGCAACTCATCACCTTGGTGCACAAAAAGGGGCAATCCTGCTTACCAGAGAGTATGGGGCTCTAAGATTATAAAGAGCCAAAAATGCCAGCAAGCAGCCAAAAGGTATACTATCCATCCCAGTCAGAGAACAAACGATCTTCTCCTCCCACAGGAATATGAACAGCTCCAGGAGTCAGACTCAGACAGCAGAATGGCCCATACAAGCCGGCACAGTGTGACCTCAGAGAAATGAAAGAGCGTGCCGCAATGGTGTAATACATTCACACATAAAAGGTTTATTGAATAAAAAGTTACACTCACATGTCCAAGGAGTAAATGCGCAGGAATCAAATTAAAAGCCGCGGTAGTAAAGCGTGCCTGTGTCATCCAGAACCGCCTAACATGTTTCATCAAAGAGTGACATCGTCGGAGGCATGGAACAGCTGTCCCCTTACCTCTTGTTCTGGGGACAATTTTTAGTTGTCCCGTCATGTTCTTTCTTAGTAACTATGGTCACCAGCACAAACAGAGGGGTGAATCTCCCAAATGGGGACACAGCAATAAAAACTTGACAGCCTGTCTATTTCCTGCGTTATCTAAAAATAACGATAAAAAATATTTTGCCTAGAGATACCCTTTAAAATAATAATGGTAATTTAATATAATAACAACACTGTAAGTGCCTTCAAAAGAGAAGTTTGGCCAAAGCTTGTGTTACACATACCCCATAGTGCTATAACAGACCCAGGTGGATTAGGGATATGCCAGGACCCAACACACACTCCTTGAATAACTTCAGACCAGGCTGAAAGCAGTTGAAACAACTTTTATTTTTTATTGAAAGTTCAGTAGAACATGTTTAACATGAATAAACGCCCTTCTCCTAACAACACCTAACTGTGGCTGCACCTACATACCTGCATAAATAAGTCCTTTTGAGAAAAGTCCATTATTGGAAGAACTCGAGTAGAGGTGTTCATAGTCATGGGTATCCTGAAGAGGCGGTGCTCCAAAGGTGAACCACAGGTCCCAGCAAGCTTCTGCAAGGTTCCCATTCACGTACCCGCTATCTAGCCACCTCTTCACTTTTTATATCACATGGGAGGGAGGCTGGATCCTAGAAAAAGCCTGAAAACATGATCAGGGAAGGTAGCAAGAAACATGGACCCCTTCCCCCTGACCTGGGAAGTAGCCAACTAAACATACAATACAGTAGGCAACCTGCCTACACACAATACAATGGTAATGTACCACCAAACTACAGGTGATTTAAAAACTTCACTTAATCCTGCTGCCCTTTCCATCAAAAGTCTAGTGCACTCTATCATTTTAGATGCATTTGACTCATATAGAGCAAAATGAATAAAAAGACAAAATCTAATCTAATCTTGAATGCCCATGTAGCACTTAGATTGGTGCTAGCATTAGGAAAATCTAGTTTTGGCTCACTATATACAGTGGAGCTGCTGTTTTGTTGTTAGGTAAATTTAGTGTTGCTCACTGTAATCAGTGGAGCTGAGTTGGTTATTCTGGTCTGTTCAGTGTTTAATCTACTACAGGCTTTGACTGCTCTCTCTGCTTTTTGGAGAACTGTGGATCAAGGCAAATGAGCAGCATATATATTCATACAGCCCTGGCCAATCCCTGGGAGGATGGCCCAAATGGATGCTGGCATTCTGTATAAATACTCTGAGACACAGAGCAGTTGGGTCTTTTCCTTCAGGAGAGGAACACCAGGGGGACTACCCCTTAGGCAACCCTGCCATGTGCTTGCTGTTCATGAGGCCTCAGCTGGGCTACCTGAGGGACTACTTTGCGGAGGTTACAGAGAGCTGACTGAGGGGTTGTCCTCTGAAGATCTGGTCTGGTATCACAAGAAAAAAGGGTTGCATGGATGATGGAAGGAAGCAACCAAATTTCCAAGGACATTTGTGAGTACAGACTCATGTCAGAGATCTTAGAGACTGTGGGCTCCTACCACCCCTTTGGTGCTAGAAAGTCAGCTGTGTATTTGTGAAAAGGGGGTTGCGGCTGTTGTCCTTAAGAGCTCAGTCTATCTAAGAACAGAGATCGAAATAACAAATATAATTTACTTTATAAATAAATACCATCAGACATTTCTTGTGGATTTAAATGGCCGCAGCCCTTTATTATTGGTACCATACAAACGATTCACCAATAATAGGTTATTTATTTAGGACCATATTTACCATTACTACACACCAACTTAAAATTTATTTTACATACCAAATAGTCCAGCCATTAAAGCTTGAACTACATTTAAAAACAATAACCAACTTTCCCCTTACAGCAAAAATGGACCAGCCACATAACAAAGGACCGCGACATAGGAAGGGGGGGGGGGGTGCTTCTTCTTGTACTGCTGCCATTGATCTGACAACTGTTAAATTTGTTCTTTCTTATCTTTTGTTCTTCAAGTCACCTGACCATTTCAGACGTTTCCAGAACATTTTAAATAAAGTTTTTATTAACAGGTTAGTAACCAATAACGTTAATTTAAATTCAACTGCCTATTTGTGTCGGTCCTTGTTCCCATAGGTAGGGGTCGCTATTGAGCTTCTCCTGCCTTTCATTCTTTGTGAAGGGACTCTGCTCTGTTTGCACAAAGAAAGAAGTTTTGTGCTTTTAACTACTACTACTACTACGCCAAGTCCATAGATTGCTTTTACAAGGACTTTTGCTCCAGTTCTACAGAAGGAATGTTACTGTCCTCATCTTGTACATAGTTCTTTTTGAAGTATCCCACTCAATTCTCCAACCCTATCCAAGTTACCCCATAAATAAAAAACACCAAAAAGAACACCCCTGCACTTGTCATTGAGCCAAAGAGTGACCGTGATTATGTGTCTGGGCAATTACTGGGAAAAAGATATTTTCAGCAGCTCCTATGGGAGTAGCGCTACACCCATGTACACAAGTCCTAACATTCACCAGGATGCCCTGCATAGATGTCATTTTAGCATCATGTCCTGGCAGCTTGCCTAACCTCCAGCCTTGAGATAGGAGAATATAGTTTCATACAAACTTATGATTTTCTTTCTAGTAATTGTAAAGAATAATACTACCAAATGTCATTGGTTAGTCTACTGTAACCTGAAATGGCATACAAAACAGAATAATAGTACAAATTAAAACTTTTTGCAATGTCAATGTCTTTTATATATAATAACATTTTAAATTTACTGGTTATCACAGGTAAGTGTAAACCCTTTGTATCACCTCTAGTAGATGTACACTCCGCAGAAGGTATGAAGTTTACAGAGAATCTGATTATCAGGAACCCCTGAAGGAAGTATGGGTTTTTACTAGGGATGCACTGATACCACTTTTTTAGCACCGAGTATGAATACCGATACTTATTTGCAAGTACTCACTGATACCAATTAACAATACCTATTGCATAGGTAGGGGGTGTTTTTTTGGGGGGGGGATGTTGTTGTGAGTTGAGTGAGGCTGGGGTAAGGGTAGGGTGGGAGTAGAGGGGGAAGTGAGTGCAGGGTAGTTGAGGGTGGGGTTGGCAGGGTCATTGGGAGACATGGGGGCAGAGGTGACAGCTGGTGGGGGAAAGAGGAGGCAACCCAGGGTGGGCAGGAGGACACAATACAGGGAGGGCACAGTACAGGGCATTAGGAGGGCACAGTACAGGGCGTTAGGAGGACACAATACAGGGCATTAGGAGGGCGCAGTACAGGGCATTAGGAGGGCGCAGTACAGGGCGTGAGGTACAGACCAGTCTTATACACTGACACCGTACTGTACATCATATACAGAGTGGTGTGTATATAACATATAGTATATGGTGTACAGTACAGTGTCAGGATACAGATGTGTCTGTATATTATGTAAAGTGTCAGTGGACAGACTGATCTGTATATAATGTACGGTTCTAGTGTATAAGACCGGTCTGTACCCTGCTGACACTGTGCTGTACATAGTACACTAACGTTGTTGCAGGACTTGCTCCAGTTACTCTAGCCAGCCAGCTCTCTCTCTCTGTGCAGGAAGGGAGGAGTCATGACATCGCCCACCCTCTTGTTTACAGAGGTAGGAGAGGATCGCGGCAAAGCTGTATAATGAAAGAAGACAGAAGGGAGCAGGAGTGTCAGTGTGGCCAGGTGTCAGACTGTTCCCACCTGTGTAAATAGCTGAGGATTTTCAAGCACCCCCTATTCTGGCAGGATGTGTACTGCTCTGAACTCCTCTGCGGAGGGGAGGAGGAGGCATCCCACCCCCAGCTGACGTCACTTCCAGTATCAGTTTTCGATATCGGAGCATTTTCGTGAGTACTCGGTATCGGTATCAGTGCATCCCTAGTTTTTACTACATAATGCTAGCAGGTCTTTCATGAGATTTTCCCCCCACTGGCAATAGCTAAAATACCCTTTCTAGCAACCTTTGCACATAAAGACAAGCATTTTTAGTTCCCATACATTGCAATACATGTTTAAACTGGCCAATTGTGTCAAAGCAATCCCAATCTGGCCAGTCTCTACTTTGTTCTAGAAAATGCAGATGCTACCGTGGATATAATGCCAATGTTTTAAGAGAGCTACAGGGGCAGACCTGGTCACTAATAATCTGGACTATGCAATAGAAATAGGATATACAGTACCAGTGCTCAAATTTAAATAGCTTATACATATTTATAGCCTATCAGGTGCTAAAGGGCTGTGACCACATGTTAACGCTAAAAATTCGGAATGAATCCTCTGCACACTGCTATATGCCCTTTCTAGCAAACTGGCAATAGCTGACACGCCTTGTAGAAAACTGAAACAAAGTATGAAGAAAACAGGCAAAACATGTTCCATAATTAAAGTGGAGCTTTAACCATAACAACTTGATAAAAAATAATGTTCCTTAGCAAGGAACATACATTACTTTCCACATTAATAATTTTTCTACCAAAATTATTGTGTGCTGTAAATTGCCTCTAGCATGCTGTTTTATCTTGCCGGAGGCTGCCATTTTGCTGAAGCACAGAGCCCCTGAGCAGCAGTGAATTTATAGGCTGTCAGCAGATCGGCCTCTAGTGGCACTGATTTTCAGAGCAGTGTCTAAAAAGAGAGAGCAACTGAGCATATGCAGAGTAGGGTGAGACAGTGTATTTCTAAATTTTAGCCACTTCAATACTGGGCACTTTCACTCCCTTCTTGCCTAGGCCAATTTTCAGCTTTCAGTCATGCAACACTGTACCCAAATGACATTTTTATCCTTTTTTGAGTCATATATATCTTTATTTTGGTGGTATTTAATCGCCACTGTTTTTTTTTTTATATTTTTCTAAACAAACGAAAAAAAAAATTCTTAGTTTAGTTTAGTTTAGTTATAAAATATTGTAAGTAAGTAGTTTTTCTCCACTGATATGAGTTGATGAGGCTGCACCGATATGCACTTATTAGCTGCACTGATGGATACTGATGAGGCGGCCCTGATGAGGAGGCACTGGTGGGCACTGATGAGGCGGCATTGATGAGCACTGATGAGGCTGCACTGATATGCAGCACTGATGGGTACTGATAGGCATCAATGATTGGCACCGATAAGCTGCAGTGATGGGCAATGATGAGGCTGCACTGATAAGGCTACACTAATGTACACTGATATGCTGCACGGATGTACACTGATAATCAGGGCACTGGTGATCAGTGTAAATATCCCCTGTAACTGAAAAGCCGGTTATCGGCTTTCCTTTCCTCAGACACTGACAACACTGAGGAAAGGAAATGCCGATAACCAGCATTTGTTTACATGTGATCGACTGTGATTGGACACATCTGATCATATGGTAAAGACCCTACGTCATCGGTTCTTTACCCTGATCGGTCATGCGCTGTGTTTGAGGGACACAGCTCATCAGCGATTGCTGTACTGCATGCCCCCAGGGGGCGTGCACGTAGGGTTGCCACCTCATCCCACCCAACCTGAACACATATGAATTACACAGGTTCTGAGGCTAAATGAATGCAGATAAGGCACCAAGTGAGTTTAATTACCACCTTAATCTGCCAGAGAACCTGTGCAATTCATATGTGTTTGGTTTTAAAGGGAATAGGTGGCAACCCTACGTGCACGAGGGACGCATGTGAAGGACGTCATATGAAGTCCAGTCAGGATCTTAAAGCTACCACCCTGCCATCATTATACTATAGGCCAGATGGGATGGTGTTAAACAGTATAGGCAATTATTTTTATTGATTTACATTGAATCGATCTAGCAAGACTTAATTTTCTGACCAAAATTCCACTTTATAGAACCTTACCTGTTCTAAAATGTTACTAAGTTAGTTCCAATTCTAAAGTGGTGCCTGCAAGTACCTTTAGGTCGCTTTCATTCACACTGCTGTGCTGTGGTTTGGCCACAGAGCAAAACGGCAGTTTCTCATAGGCTTCTATTATATCCAGCAATGCAGCATGCAGGACCATGATCCAATTGGCTGCAGTAACTGCAGCCATATAAACTGAACCTGGGACATCTGCAAAATTAAATACTGTACAGCAAGTGCAATACACATTACAACCCTATATGATTTGCTCATCACTAAACCACATCATAATTTTACTTTGACAGTTTTTAGACTATGGCTATAGCTTACCAGGTTTTCAACAAAGGGCCAATTACAGATAGAAAGGAGTTGTGTGTTCTTGCGTGATCCCAATCTCTAGGGAGGAAACATAATGGGTGTGTCCAGTAAAGTTCATTTAAGTTCCCTTTACTGAATGAAAAGAAGAATTATGGAAAGGATTTATTTACTTACAGACTTACAGTATGCTACTGTAAACTGTTTTACTGTTACAATCTGATTCCAACAATCATATGTTATGTCAGCTGTGTAGCTTATCTATTAGCAATTGTTTTTTGTATAACATTTTCTAATAACCTATAAGTAACTACTATACTAGTAATAGTTTTTCAAGTGACACACCTATTATGTTCAGTCAGAAAACTCCATGATACTCTTCTACAGATAAACACAATTATTGAATACATTCCATCAGACAAAACTTCATCTGATAAAAAGATAAAAGTATGCACAGTTATCTGGTTAGTTATTACAATGGTGTATGTTTTTCAACTTTGGATTGCTAACATTGGCCAAAGTAAAGTGTTATAATTATTGAGAAACAAGCCTAGGGTGTGGTAGGCCAAAAAAGGTTGGTCAGGACAGGAGGGACAATAATAGCGGGTACCACGCAATGTCCACGTTTTATACAGGCAGGACATCTTCTTTGGGGTGATCTTTTGGTAGGGTTACCATGGAGAACATCCGGAAAATGCCTCTCATGCAGCCAGCTTACTGCATTTGTGTTGGGAAATTTGGCTACAGCACCTTCTGGATACAGAAGGGCTGTGATAATCTCTTCCTGAAGTTTTAGAAAGGATCCAGTTTATCCAGCTACTTTGTATAGTACATAAGCGCTGAATAGAGCCAATTGGAATAGTTTTTTTTGTACCAGCGTCTGGCCTTACGGGCAATTAAGTATTGCACCATCATCTGGCCGTGGAAGTCCATTCCTCCCATTTTAAGGTTGTATTCGTGGACTCAGAGGGGCTTCTCAACAACACCAGTCGCCGTAGTAATTTGGACTGCCGTGTCTGCGTGAATGGAAGACAGAACGAAAATGTTCCGCTTGTCCTTCCATCTCACGGGAAGCAATTTGTTGGTTCTCTCCCCCCTGTTGGGTATCAACAAGCCTTTGGGAGAAGCCCCGGCGATTACATCACACAGTGCCACATGTGCCAATTCCTAATTGAAAGAGGTGTCTAAAAAGTGGCATGCTTGTATAAAAATTGTCCACATATAAATGGTACCCCTATCAGAATAAGGGCGACACCAAGTCCCAAACAATTTTGCCGCTGCTCCCTCTGTGGACTGGGTAGTCGGGAGGCTCCACACTGCTATCTTGTGGCCCTGTCACAGAGCTTATACATCTTGACCCCATATCTAGCACGCTTGCTGGGGAGAAACAGTTTGAACACAAGGCGGCCAGAAAATTTAATCAGGGACTCATCAATGCAGACATCTTGATCAGGGATAAACAAGGCTGCAAATTGTTGGTTGAAGTGGTTTATGGGGGGCCAAATTTTGTGGAGCTGATCATATTCAGGCTCACCCCGAGGATGAAAGAGCTCATTGTCATTGAAGTGCATGAACAGCAAGATTTGCTTGTTTTGAGTCTTGGCCATGGCAGCAGAGAACACGGGCATATGGTGAATTGGGTCATTGGACCTATATGACCGCAGCTCACTCTTTTTTCTAATGCCCATGAGGAGGGATAGGCCCAGAAAGGTTTTAAATTCTGGAACCATTATAGGCTTCCAGCCAAATTCTCTGGCAAGGGTCAAATTTGGGTTTGCGGCTATAAATTGTCCAGCGTACAAATTGCTTTGATCCACAATAGATCTGTACAGATCTTCTGTAAAAAACAGCTCATAAAAGTCAAGTGAAGTAAAATTCGCTGAATTCACCTGAATTCCAGGTTGGCCAGTGAATGGGGAAAGTTGCTGCAGAAATGGTGGGCTGCCAAATAGGATTTGCAAGCGCATCAGGAAGGGCACTATGGGCTCTACAGGACTGTGTTCGAACTCTTGGTGGCTGTGGGACACTACTTGTGCTAGCCACTGTACCAGCTTGAATTGCACTTATGAGACTCACCACGTCACCAAGTGTTACTGCAATTCTGGTTTATCTACGGCCAGGACATACTAGGCCACTGGTGCTTTCCAGTTCACCAGAAGGCTGAGCGGTACTAGTACTGGCTCTCTGCTGCATACGAGAACCATGCGGTTGTTGCACCTCAGCAACAGAAGAACGGGGTCGGGTACGCCTGACCTTAGCAGGGATCGCTACTCCATCGTCAGAGCTATCTGTCAGGGTGCTGCTGCTGTCTACAGGTTTGTATAGTGAGCTTGAATCCGCTTGTGATTCTGACACTGAGGCTTCCCCTGCACTCTCATCTGTTATGCTTAGTATCCTGTAGGCCTCTTCACTAGTGTACCTTTTGTTTAACATTTTGGCCACTAAATTTATAGGTACAGCTAGTGTGACTCACAGGTAAAAAAAAGCACCTGGTTGTCAGAGACTGCTTGAATCACTATAAAAAAATTAACTGTTAGTGCTAGCAGGGATTAGGCATGACTCTGCTAACGCTGCAGTTTTGTGTGCTGTGTTTTGTAAAGTGACAGTGATCTATTGATCCTGCACTTTGGGTGGGCTGGGCTAGGCTGGGCGGAGTAGCTAAACGGAGGTGCTGGCAGGTGCCTGGGTTGATCTTGCTACCACTAACTGATGCTAACCCCTAACTGATGTCACCCGTGACACTAATACAGTGATCAGAAAATAGATCTGTACACTATACTAGTGACACTGTAACAGGGAGTGAAAGGGTTAACTGGGGGGCAATCAGGAGGTTAAACCTTTATTAGGGAATAAAAGAGAAAGGGTCTAGTACTGCCCATAACATGCCTTCATCCCTATACATTGTACAAAAACAAAATTTGCCCATGGGACTTTAAATGAGGCAAGTAAGGGGTCCAACAAAAATGATGGTAGACAATAATAACATAGTTTATTGGACATGAGTAAAAGTAAAAACATGACAGCCCAGCCAGTACAGTTACATGAGATCAAAAGGTAAACACATGGAAGCCCTGCCATTAAAATGACATGATATAATTTTGCTGAAAAACAGTCATAATGGGTGTAATGGGGCACACGGGGGAGGGGAGGGGGCATGGCTATAGATTAAGTGATTCCACTCATGTCACACAAAATCAGGGTAGGATGTGGGTAAGGGTCACAGGCTCCCAGTTGTGAAGCCATGGACCCCCATTTGTGTAGCTAAGTACGTTGTGCTAGCTGGGCACTGGATGAACTACAACTCCCAACCCATCCATCTTGCAGGCCCCTCCGGCCTGCCTTACTGTCCTCCTTCCCCTGCTTGGCTTCTCCTACCTCTACAGACTGTCCACTGTCTTCTCCCCAGCCTGCTCCAGCCTTTTCATCCAACTCCCAGGGGCTGCCACTCACCGACACCGGTGGATCCTTTGTGCCGCTCCAGGAACCAACTCCTCTTCCTGGCTGCACCGAGCCACCAGGCCTCAAGGTCACTCCCCCAAGACTGGGGGCTCCCTTACCGGGTGAGGCCTCCACAGCACCTCTGCTACATCTCCCTCTTCCACCCGACACTCCCCTCCCCCTGCTGGAAGATCACTGTATTTAAGGAGGCCTGCCCCCTGCCAATCCAGACTGTGGATTGGTCAGGGCTCCTTGTAATACATCAGAAAGTGACGCCTCCTTATCCACCCCCTTTTCCAGAGCTTTCCAGCTCAAAAGGGAGAAGTATCCAAGGGCTGTTCCTTCCTGCAATCTCCAGCCCAGATCAAAACAATCAGACCTGCACTTACTGTCAGGCCTGACAAGATTTTACCTCTCCTATCAAAATTCACTACACAAACGCACCTATCACTATGGGAGTTCTACACTAGTGTAGCACCCTCTACTTAGGTAGATGCTACAATAGGATTTGTTTGTAAGTGTAGGTAAATTTAGGCAGGCCTGGCTAGAACTCAGGCCTGTTTGTTTTGGTTTGTGTGGGCTGGGAGTGGCTTAGAGCAGCAGCTGGCGACTCACAGGCAGCATCACTAAGACCTCCCTCTTCTTTCCAGAGGCTTCTGTAAAGCTCTGGAAAGAGAGGAGGAGAGGAGAGGTGGAGCTGTTTGGGGTATTCTGGGGAGCCCTGACCAATCCCCAAATTGGATTGGCAGAGGGCAGGCCTCCTCAAATACCCAGGGTCTGCCCAACTGGTGAGGAGTTGTCAGGTGGAAGAACTGGAGATGGAGTACTAGTCTGTCAGGGACTTTGAGGGAGCTCCCCAGTCTGGGGGGGGTGTGGCCTTGGGCCCGGGGCTCGGGTGCAGGACAGATCCCTTCAAGACATCCTGAAGTTTCTGGACAAGAGGCACAGGAGGAGCAAGAGAGGACAGCAGAAGCTGGTATTGCCAGGCAAGTCTCCAGGAGGGAACCAATTATTGCAGCCAGGAGGGCTGGTGAGTGACATGCACAATTAGGAGGACTGGGGAGGCATGCCTGAGAAGACTGGGAGGATGCAGTTTTGGAAGGGTGTAGAGCCAGTGGTGTTGACTGTGGTGTCATAGGCAGTGGAGTTGGGCAGGTGCAGCCAGGAGGGCTGGCAGGGCCTGAAGAGGGCTGACTGGAATCAGTAGTCCACCAGTAGGACAGCTAGCACCAGAACTATCTATCTGCTACACTATAGGGGACCACGGTCCCTGCCTGCAAAAGGCAATTGCTGAGGCCTGGCCGAGCCAGCGTCAGGTCTAACTACATGTGCTAGCTGGGCCTGAGAGGTAAGAGATTTGCTGGAGAGAGGAAGAGTAACAGTCTGAAAGTAAGACAAGTGCTGGAAGAGACTGGAGTAGTAGTGATATGTACAAAGAGTGTACATAGTTGTTCCCAAAACAAATTTCTTTGATCCAATTTATCACTGGGCATCCCGTATACTCCTTTACCTATCCAAGTTCTAATCCCTCAATAAAACAAAAAAAACAAGGATTCAGACTGTTCATTATCTTGAAGTGTCTGGAGGTGAATGCCGGGCTGGGCAGGGTGACAGGTGGGCCACAACACTCAGCAGTCCCTATGAAAGTACTGCTAAACTGCAATGATACCAAACCACATTTTCAGCAGACAGCCCCCCTCAATCAGCTCTCTTTAGCTCCAGGGTCTCAGCATCCAGCCCCTCAGGTTGCCCACCTGAGGCTACACGACAGCAGACTTAGTGCTTGGGATGGCAGCATGCCCTCCAGGCTAGACTTATCCTCTCCATGAAAAGACCCAGAGTTTAGTGTGCTCACAGAACATATACAGTCTCCCAGCATGCCATCAGAGACTGCATCTCTGGGATAGGCCAGGACTGTATCAATATTCATGCTGCCATCTGCATAGTTCCAAGCCTATCATCCAGAAACTTCTCAAGTTCCCCCAGATACAGAGCATGCCATCAGAAAGACTGGCAGCAGCTGAGCGCACTGAGCAGACCTAACTAACTGATCAGTTACATGAAGTACAGTGAGCAAACTATGCTTTTACCAAACAAACAATTACAGTCACTCTGACTACAGAGTGGCAACTAAATTTACCCATCAAAACACACACTAACTCTATCTAACTATCCTAGCACCTACCTAGGAGGGTGCTACACTAGGAAGATATTAAATACTGAAATGTGTAATTGTTGTTACATCATTAAGTGTATTATTTTAAATACAAGCATGGTAAATATCCAAACTTGACCTGGTATCAACCCCATGAATTCCCTGCACAGAAGGACTGGAGTGTGAGAGGAAGAAGAAAAACAAGGAGCTTGCTGACTGGATAAGAAATCAGGGGGACAAAGAGATGATCTCATCACTGTGCTGCTTCTCCTTTCAATGTCCAGTCACTGGGGGTTGGGTCTGGGGATGGGACAGGTCAAGGATGGCCTGGGTTCAAAGGAAGTGAGATGAATGATGATGGTAATTGTGCAGCATCCAAAAAGATGCCACTGAAGCGTCACAGGAGCCCATCTGGTGACACCTGATGGAGATGTCATTAGGGATGCATCCAAGCACCCTGATGCCTACCGCACATGCATGAGAATCACATATCTGTGTAGTACAACTCACTCATACCTGACACATCAAAAGAGTGAGAAGTTTTTGCCTGGAAAATACAACATGCACTACAGTACCCAGGTGGCCCAGAACAAAGGAAGGGGGAATTAAAAGGCTGTTCTGATCAAGTCCAGGCAAGGGGCCAAACACAATGCAAAGCCCTGGAGAAAAAATAAGGCAACCAGCAGCTCAGACAGTAATCTACATAGCATATGTGCAGTCTTACCAGCATTTGGATAGTGCGCATACCCCTGGGACCAGCTAAGACACTCCTGGAAGCTCATTTAGAGATCAGCTATATCCATCACAATGTCTGTAGATTTACTAAGGTAGGCAGTTGACTTTGTCCTGAAGACAGCAATACATAAAAGGAATGCCCCTGCTAGGGTGGGACTTTTTAGATAAACACCCTGAGCAGTTAAGCAAGGGGAAGAGTCAACCCATGTGTGATGTCAAGAAAATGTTTTTTTAGTAAGGATAGGGTAGAACCTCACTCACAGATTTTTAGTTTTGTTTGTGCCCCTGTTGCAGATTTTCTGTCACTTCCTCAAACCATTGTTGGCAGGACAGGGAATATTTTTTTTTTCTTCTAACAACCTTGTCTCTAATTTCCAACATCCATATGTATTTCTTCTGAGGAAGTGAGTTCTGTCTCACGAAACGTGTTGAGATTTACTGCATAAGCATTTACTCCTTGGACTATCATCCATATCATGATCTATGTAATTATGGGTATTCATGTGCATATACTTGTAATTATGTTCTAAAAATGTTTTAAATGTGTGTAAAATTCATTCAATGTTTAAATAATACATTTTGTATATTTTTGGTTTGTCTCTCTCAAAGTCCCTTGGGCATTTTTCCTTTGTATTTATAAGTTGAAATCTCCATACCAGAGCTTTGGAAAGAAGTAAAAACTTGAGTTCTACTTCTTCCTCACTCTATACAAAACTGGAAATGGTCTAACCTACACTCCCAGCAGCAGGTGCTCTATGGTTATATCATATGGAAGATAGTTCCTGTTTTTTCTGTAAATGATCCATCTAAAGAGTTGTCTGATATCTTATAGACATATCCAATGTTATACTGTTGAGAGTTTAACAAAATTACTGTATCTCATTACAAATGGCATTTCTTATTGTTGGCAATAGGCTAGAAAAAATAGCACCAACCATTCAATTCTTAAAACAGAAAACAATGAGGTAATACAAAAAAATGTTCACAAAAAATGTTCACAATCTACTTTTCTGTGCTCTGCTGGCGTGTATTGCAACAATTTGAACCCTGTATGACACACACTTCTTATCATATGATCATGTCTTCCATTTTGGGTGGGATTGGCATTAAGACACATATCTAACATTTATTTTACCCTTCTCTGGTTTCTTATGAAACAATGCTTTTTAATAACCTCTCATTTTGACTGGACAGCTTACAGAACAATCCTATGATTAATATTTACAAAATCCTCATATTGCATTCCTGGCAGAATATCACATTATGAGATAAAGGTTGGTGAAATGTTAGATACTTTATAAAAATCCCTTAATTATAAATATTAGAAGTTGTTCTAAAAGAGGATTTGACCCCCCTTAGGTTTTTTCTACCCCTCTTACCTCGACTGTTTATTGTCCATAAAATACATACTCACCCACTTGGTGAATTTAGCATAAGTACAGATTGCAGAGACGTGGGAGCAAATAAGTTCAGGGGTCAGGAGTAAGTAATGCACAGATTGAATAGGTAAAGAGTAAGTAAGGCCCCGAGTGCGGGAGTGAGGAGTAAGTAATGTAAAGATTGCAGAGGTAAAAAGTTGGTAATGCACAGAGTGCAGAAATTAGGTACAAGTAACAACAGATTGAAGATGCCCAAAACTCCATCAATATTGGTGCAAGGACCTCTCCACACTCAATGGAGTATTCCAGGTGACTCTTCCCTTGAATTCTATTCACTGCTTGCTTGGAATTCTTGAGGAGGTGATCCCAGAGGAGATGACCAGTGTAGCCTTCTCTGGGGTGCTATTTCAGGCCAGGAAAGTCATTCTTTTAGGGTGGAAATCTGCAACCTCCCCCATCAGTTAAAACATGGGTGAACCATATGGGAAACACACTTCTCCTGGAAAGATATAGTGTATGTCTGAACCCACAGTGTCAGGTAGGCTGGAGGGTTCACAAGGTGAGGGTGGTGCAGAGGAACAGGTAATTCTAAGCAGCCCTCAAGGGGGCAGTGCTACACTGTTTATCTGGCAAAGTGTCAAGTGTTATTATGGCCAGCCATTCTTGTGATACACCTATCTCTGCTAGTCAAAAAGATCACTCTGCTACTTTATGGTTTGCAGTTACTGTTCCCTAGATCAGCATTAGGGCTGTGTGTTTCAGCTCCCTCCTTAACCCCACATTCACACTGAGGGCCGGTTTGAAATCAGGCAAGTTCAGCTGAACAGCAGTCCAACTTCGGGGGCCATTTGACAGACATCTGTGAATGCACAGGTGTCTATTCATATCTCCCCCGAAGTCGCCAAAAGTAGTGCAGAAACTACTTTTGGGAATCGGTGCGGCGCCACAAAGTCAGTATCCCACCGATTCGGATGGTGCCATTGCCAACAATAGCCGCCGATTTGGCATGCGATTTGACATGTCAAATCGCATACCAAATTGGCCCAATGTGAACGTGGGCTCAAGGACAGAGATGATAATGCTCATTCACAGTCCACTAACCTGGGTGGAAGCAGATAGGTGACATAGAAAGCTGCAAAGCTAAACAAGGAAAATTAATTCCCTTAACAGGAACTACGTGTCATTTGGCATGCTGTATGTTTTTTAAAATATCTGTAAATTTCAAGATTAATTAGATGGGGAGCACATCAAATTAAACGGTCAGACCTCAAAACCCTATTATTCAAAAACAAAAAAAAAAGAAGAAAAATATTCTGTTGATTAAGACAGTTGCTTACAATACAAATTATAAAACATTACAAAATTGGCTGTGGAGAATTACAGCTCATTTGAAAAAAACAAACTAAAAAAATAGTGAAATGCTTCTTACTTGCAATAAATAATCAGTATGGGAAGGGTTATTACCGCGCTAGGCTGGAAGAAGCTAGTGTGAAAGTGAGCTGCCACCTATATCGACCAAACTAATCGTGGATAAACTTGTGTATGTGGGGGTGGCCCTAAACTAAACTTTTATTTATACCTCGAGTGCACTCTCACCCCTGACACCATTGATAAGATTTCCTGGGTGCTTTGTGCGATCGGGAGGAGTACCTCTGTAACCATCTATGACTTGATGACGCACTTCCGGGTCACTCAGGGACATGTGCGCTATAAGTCAATTAGGTTCTCTGCCTCACATCCATTCATATATTCCTGAATTACAACCCAATTAAGTATATCCTGGGCGGTTTCTTTCGTTTATATTGTGATGATAACTGTCCAGTCCTACATACCGGAAGTAGCCGCTGGAACGCATCCATAGACCGGAAGTACGGTCGTTGGAACGCACGCTGACCCGGGGAAACCGGAAGCGCGTCTATTACACTCTTTACCAATAGTTTATTTAAACGCAGCTCTCTAGGTGGTCAGTAGCCCCCAGACGACGTGTACTAACACGAAACGCGTCGGGCGCTTCTGACTTATTGATTGCTGCGTTGTACTATTCACAAGCTTGTTGAAATTTAAAATTTGGTTTTATATATATATTTGTCTGGAATAAAAACTAGCCCCCTCATCACTGAGGTTTTACACTATGGCAAGCTCTTTGCTTTTTATTTTCATCTAAACGGTTCGAGTTCCTGGGTGGACCACCCCCCGCTGCTGCCCCCCCCCCCAAAGTTCCCCTTCGTCCCTCCCTGGGACTACTGGACCCGGACCCCCGATATCTGGACGGTGGATACAACTACAGCGTTCCGGAGTGTGTGATGTGGACGTAGAGGAGCGGTGGTCGAGGTTGATGTACCCCCGGGTTGTGTGAGGCGACCAAATAGATGCTGGATATCGCAGACGCTACACCTGACCGTTATTGAGGCGTTTATACTTCTTCTTTCTGGTAAACCTCCACTCTGGAAGGGGTTGGAGTTTCCGTCCGAGCTGTTTATTGTCTCCATCTTCATTGAATATCCTGATATGTTTATCACTGCTTCATGAGAAAATCCACCCTGGAAATCACCCAATATTTTTCTACACATAGAACTTTCAATATTTTTTCTACACATTGAACTTTATAATTTTATAATTTTATATATATTTTTCACGTTGTTATTCATTTATTTTTCACGTTGTTATAATTGCATACTGAATGCTTGTATATGCGGTTATCATATCTCTTATCAACCAATAATATATACTTACCTTGCAATAAATAATACCCTCAAGTGCAGTAAACTGAGAATTCCTCATGGCTATATAAATTATATAGTATTATGAAACACATATGCATAACGCATGTCATGCCATATAATGCATTTTCTTATATAATAATTCCAAGTGCAAAAAAAATTGTGCTCACATAAATAACATGCATAAAGAAAAAAATACATTTGCATGAACTCCCAAAAACAATGCATTCCCATGATGTGTCATAATATCTTCAACATGACTTTAAAATCTTTGTGAATAAAGTGCACAAAACACCACCACTTGTAACCACATGGGTGTACCCTCACCTTTAGAGTTGGACTTCACTATATGGAATGGAGGCCAAACATCGCTTTTTGTATATTCAAGCTCACACTCAAGTGTATCTGAAAGAAAGATTTCACCAACCACTTCTTAAGTAAGTTTTTTTTAGTGGGGCACTCAGAAAACAAAGGAAAGCTCCATAGGGTAAAATGATAGTTTTTTTTATTTACTAAAACGAATATATACTTACAAAATTATCACTTTAAAAGGATTCTCATACACTGGCCGAATGCAATAATCCAGACAGCGCCAATGCGTCTCCCGGTATGATGACATCATGAAACTCCACTGACCTGACGCATTACGTCCTTGCCAGACTTTCTCAAAGGAGCGTTTCATTATTTTTTTAGTTAGTTGTATTTATAGTGTAGTGATAAGCACTAATTAGGGGAAGCAGCTCCCTGTGATCCACCAGTTTTTGTTCTTTGTGCGTGAGTTAAATAGGTGGGATTATACTTATATTTATTATTTTGCATAGTAGCGGGGGGATCCTTATGTTCATTTGAAAAAAAACAGAAAACATGCATGTATTTCAAGTTTGTTTGCCCATAGATGCTCTTTATCTTCTTTTGTGTATCTCTTCGTCTTCTTCATTGCTGTCCCTCTCCAATCCAAGATGGTAATGCATGGTAGAAAAGTGGCATCTCAATGGCTTCCTTATAAGAACTTTATTGCAGCAGTAAAACATCCATAAATACTGACGCGTTTTGGCCTTGGGCCTTCATCAAAGCATAAATGTATAACAGTAACACACATATATATATATATACAAAAATGTAGCTCTCCTGAAACCAGGAGGGCAGTGCACATTCAATTTAAAAAATCACATGATAATTGATTACACATGGAGATCACACCAAACCTGAATTAGACAGGCACCTATGGCAGAGATTGAAAAAAAAAAAACCTTTTTCAACCCCTGCTAGCCAATAGGTGCAGCAATGCAAAAACACTCAGTCCATACATAATAACCATAGATGCAATGCAAACTGGTATTGTTTATCTCAAAAATAGGTTGACATCCATCCTGCTATTCATTCCTAGAGGCATCCTGGTATTTAATGTATGGATCCACCACACCTCTCGTTGGAGTAGAGTGCGATGGCTGTCACCCCCTCTTATAGGTTTCTTAATAAGGTAATGGTGTTAATCCAGCTGTGCTTTGAAGCTGCTGAACACTGGAGAAAATGAATTCTTTATTTTGTCCTATTCTAAAATATCTTCCTCAGCTCACCACTGCAATCCACCAATGCTGCAAACTGACATTAGAGATAGCGTACCCCCTCCCCAAGCCTGCAAAACGACTTTCTTATTTTGAGTTTCAAACTAAAAAAAGCGTATATCAGGGCTTATGTTGAGTGCTAATTGGTGAATCTTGCTTCAACTTTAATGAATATGTTTGTAATGGAATGTGTCTGGTATGTTGGATGCTGATGGGCAAATCCTCTTTGAAAATAAAAGGACCATAGAGTGGACACTCTTTGAAATTATAGGACTATAGAGTGAATCCTCTTTGATAGCTGAATGCTGTATATTACAGACGGAGAAATGTCCAGTAAACATTTGCTGTGTGAATTGCACAGAAAATTCTTTATCAGTAGACAGGTGTAGGTTAATGTCAAACAGAAATGAGATATGGAGCAATAGTTTAGCCCATAAATAGCTCACAGTGGGAAAAAAATTCAAATTGCATTGGATATACTGTGAACTGGATCATGTAGTATATTTTAATAAGTTACCTTCTGTCAAATAATAAGCTGACACATTCAATACACAGGACTGAACAATCAACGGATGGGAGGATCTTCAAATTATTGTCAAACAGGACAGATACTAACTTGCATGAAGTATTAGATGTACTTTTTCCTTGCCAAAATTCCTGCCGCCTCTTTTTGTTTTTTTAACAATACATTTTTATGAGTTTTAAAAACATAAATATAAGTGACATAGGACACAAATCAAGTCCAAGGTAATCATATACAGTATCTCACAAAAGTGAGTGCACCCCTCACATTTTTGTAAATATTTTATATCCTTTTTATGTGACAACACTGAAGAAATTACACTTTGCTACAATGTAAAGTAGTGAGTGTACAGCTTTTATAACAGTGTACATTTGCTGTCCCCTTAAAATAACTCAACACACAGCCATGAATGTCTAAACCACTGGAAACAAAAGTGAGTACACCCCTAAGTAAAAATGTCCAAATTGGACCCAAAGTGTCAATATTTTGTGTGACCAACCTTAATTTTCCAGCACTGCCTTAACCCTCTTGGGCATGGAGTTCACCAGAGCTTCACAGGTTGCCACTGGAGTCCTCTTCCACTCCTCCATGACAACATTACGGAGCTAGTGGACGTTAGAGCCCTTGCGCTCCTCCATCTTCCGTTTGAGGATGCCCACAGATGCTCAATAGGGTTTAGGCCTGAAGACATGATTGGCCAGTCCATTATCATGTTGGAATACTGCCCTGTGGCCCAGTCTCCAAAGGTAAGGGATCATGCTCTGCTTCAGTATGTCACAGTACAAGTTGGCATTCATGGTTCCCTCAATAAACTGTAGCTCCCCAGTGCTGGCAGTACTCATGCAGCCCCAGACCATGACACTCCCACCACCATGACTGTAGGCAAGACACACTTGTCTTTGTACCCCTCACCTGGTTGCCGCCACACACGCTTGACACCATCTGAACCGAATAATTTTATCTTGGTGTCATCAGACCACAGGACATGGTTCCAGTAATCCATGTCCTTAGTCTGCTTGTATTCAGCAAACTGTTTCCGGACTTTCTTGTGCATCATCTTTAGAAGAGGCTTCCTTCTGGGACGACAGCCATGCAGACCAATTTGATGCAGTGTGCGGCATATGGTCTGAGCACTGACTGGATGAACCCCCATCCCCTTCAATGCAGCAATGCTGGCAGCACACATACGTCTATTTTCCAAAGACAACCTCTGGATATGACGCTGAGCACGTGCACACAACCTCTTTGGTCGACCATGGCGCGGCCTGTACTGAGTGAACCCTGTCCTGTTAAACCGCTCTATGGTCTTAGCTACTGTGCTGCAGCTCAGTTTCAGGGTCTTGGCAACCTTCTTATAGCCTAGGCCATCTTTATGTAGAGCAACAATTCTTTTTTTCAGATCCTCAGAGAGTTCTTTGCCATGAGGTGCCATGTTGAACTTCCAGTGACCAGTATGAGAGAGTGAGAGCGATAGCACCAAATTTAACACACCTGCTCCCCATTCACACCTGAGACCTTGTAACAATAATGAATCAGATGACACCGGGGAGGGAACATGGCTAATTGGGCCCAATTTGAACATTTTCACTTAGGGGTGTACTCACTTTTGTTGCCAGCGGTTTAGACATTAATGGCTGTGTCTTGAGTTATTTTGAGGGGATGCAAATTTACACTGTTATACAAGCTGCACACTCACTACTTTACATTGTAGCAAAGTATCATTTCTTCAGTGTTGTCACATGAAAAGATATAATAAAATATTTACTGGATTTACAAGATTTTCTGCTATAGTTCCCAATGATTGATACAGTGGGTGGTTTGTATGGGGTATCATAGGCATGCACACATAGGGTGGCAGGTGTGCCTGGGCACACCCTAATCACCCTGTACTGTGCAGATTGCCCCGTGCTGCCTGGCTGCAGAGAAAGGGACAGGGGAACCTCTGTCCTCAGTCCCTTTCTCTGTCTCAAAAATGAGACATCATGGGTCTGTTTAGACCCCTGATATTTCATCAAGGCCCCTAGCAGGGCTCCTAAATAAAATTGTAAAAAAAAATAATAAAATATAATATTGTAAAAAAAATAATAAAAAAACAAAATTGTAAAAAAAATAAATAAACCAAAATAAAAATAAACTACTGACACCGATCTCTGCCCTTCTGACATATATACACACACTTGTGTTTGTTTGCGCTTTGTGGTGCACACCCTAATGCAATAGGCTGCGTACACCTATGGGGATATACGATTGCTTTAAGGCATTGGTCCTCAGAGAATGACTGATGTAAGCCAAGTTCCCAAAGGCACATTGGGGACGTTTTACAGTCTATTCTGCGGGAGTGAGTAAAACAGGGATATACACTTACTCTTATGGTAGTTATGTAGTTATTGGCTAGAAATTGCCACGCTACAGAAGGAATGGACAATGCTGGTTTAGAGTATTGCTTTGGGAACACTGATACCTGTATATAGTTGAAGATATATTTAAATGGAATGTTGAAAAAACTTTGTACGTCTTCAAAGGGTACGTTTTGGGAATCAGATATTAGATCCTCTACCTATTGGATTCCAGCTTTTCTCCACCCCTTCGTGGAAAGGTGGGGAATGCAGAATTCAAGAGTAGATATTGGCATGCGGGCTGAGATTGTTTTTTTGTTTTTGTTTTTTTGTTTTTTTCAAATGATGTTTATTGAGAATTTTCAAGTACAAACAATCATGGTACACTTTACATTCAGCGAAGAAGCAATGCAAGAAAACATGAAACAACATACCAGTGCGAGAGCTTGGAATATACCTTTTAAACAAGCTTTAGGGCAGAGCCTGATAAAGTGAAAGTACCATATGTTGAAATAAAACAGAACAATAGTCAGTTATTTTTGTGTTTTACTGTATCCTCAGCTTATGCCCTGGATGCTGTCGCTATCTCCGACACCAGGGTAACCCCCCCCCGCCTCCCGACCACTCCACCTCCCCTATTGGGAACATTATCGGTAGAGTGGGGGCGTGGGGTGGCTCCCATGAGGCCCAGACACCGGCAGTGTTATATTTAGCCTTTACAATATATCAAGACCAAGGAAATCTCTATTCCATTTCCTCCAAATTTCCCATTTTTGTTTTGTGGTACCTCTGTTGTTTAAAGTGTTAGCCATTAATGCTTCATACATGCAATGGAGGTTTAGTGTTTCAATGGTTTCTGAGACTGATGGAGAACTAGCAGATTTCCATCTGCGCATAATGATCAACTTGGCAACAAGGAGCACATTAATTATTATTGGGCGTATTGGTGTGGGGTATTTTTCAATTCCTATATGTAGTATAGCGAGTTGGGGTGATTTTGGGGTTTCTATGTGTAATATTTGAGAGAGTAATGTGAATATTTCTGTCCAGTAAGGTTGGAGGTTTGGGCATCCCCAAATCATATGTAGCAGGTCACCCTTATGTCCACACCCTCTCCAGCATTGGTGGGAGTGCGCAGGGTCGAATTTGGAGACCAGGACCGGAGTTAGGTACCATCTTTGGAACGTTTTTGTAGCTAGTTCCCACATTTTGGAGCTGCGGCTGGCTGAATAGGTATGTTTAAATGCTGCTAGCCATTCGTGGTCAGTGAAAGTATACTCTAGGTCTGATTCCCATTCTAGTAGCTGTTTGCTTTTAATTAACACCCTTTTTTGTTGTATCGTATTGTAGAATACTGTTATGCCTTTGTGATTGCCATTTCCTAATTTCAAATATGCCCAGAGTGAAAATGGTAGTTTGAATTGTATATTCTGACACTTTTTAAGACTATGTTGGATTCTGAGGT
>BLSH010268517.1:1214431-1226523 GCA_018402905.1 Glandirana rugosa
GTGTACTGGTGTGTTAACAATAAGTTTTACGCTGTCACGATTTTCTACTTTTAACCAGACTCGCCCTTCCCCCCATTCACCGACCTTAACTTCACCAATTTTAGTGACGAGGAGATTTTTACTAGAAAAAAAATTTTTACAAAAACGTAACTATGTACAGGGGATCCCGTCATGGACCCGGGGGTATGGGAAACCGGTTATTGAACGTATATTCGGAAGATTTACCCGTGGATACTAAAACAGGGGGCGCGCGGGAGCGCGATTGTGGGAGGACGTTATATAACGTCCTCCCACAACAATGGGTGCCACTTGCCGACGTGTATCTACGCTGCACGGTCGGCAAGTGGTTAAAGTCTATGGAACCCGAACTTAAAAAATCATAGGTGCCCATTTAGAAGGCTTATATGCAAGTTATTGGCCAAAGGGTATGGGGGCCCAGGTACTGCCCTAGGGGACATGTATCAATGCAAAAACATTTTTAAAAAAAAGATCATTTTTAGAGGAGCAGTGATTTTAACCACTTCAATTCCAGCCACTTACCCCCCTTCCCGCTCAGACCAATTTTCATCTTTTAGCACTGTCGCATTTTGAATAACAATTGTGTGGTCATGTGAGGCTGTACCCAAACAATTTTTTATAATTTTTTCCCACAAATAGAGCTTTCTTTTGGTGGGATTTGATCACCTCTGGGGTTTTTATTTTTTGCGCTACAAATAAAAAAATAAAAATAAAATTTTGAAGAAAAAAAAAAAGTTTTTCTTTGTTTCTGTTACAAAACTTTGTAAATAAGTAAGTTTTCTCCTTCACTGATGGTAACTAATAAGACTACACTGATGGGCACTGATGAGGCAGTGCTGATTGGCACTGATGAGGCAGCACTGATGAGGTGGCAATGATTGGCACTGATGATGAGGCACTTATATGCAGTACTGATAGGCGGCACTAATAAGCTGCTCTGACAGGCACTGAGAGGTGCCACTGATGGGCACTGATAAGTGGCACTGATATGTGACACTGGTGGGCACTGATAGGTGGCAATGGTAGGCACTGATGGGTGGCACTGATAGATGGCACTGTTAGGCAGCACTGCTAGGGAGGCACTGGTGGGCATCACATTCCTATTGGCAGTTGTTTGCCATGGTCCTGGTTGGGCTTCCCTGGTAGTCTTGGGTAGGCACCCCTGGTGGTCCTGGGTGGGCTTCCCTGGTGGTCCCTGGTTGGGCTCCCTGGCGGTCCTGGGTGGGCTCCCTGGTGGTCCTGGGTGGCGATCCTTGGGCGGGCTGCACTGATAAACAATTAGTGCAGACTTCCCCTGTCAGGAGAGCCTCTGATTGGCTCTCATCTACTGGCATCTGCAGAAGCAAATAGAGGAAAAGTTGATATACATCTCTTCCTATTTACACTGTGATGAGCTGTAATTCTTCACAGCTGATCATGTGGTAAAGAGCTTCTGACAGAAGCTCTTTACCACGATTTGGGATGTGGTGTGTCATACTAACACACCACACCCTGACCGCCATGCTGCGTGCCCCTGCAGGTGCGCGCCGACTTGTTATCCTGCTGGACGTCATATGACGCCCAGTCAGGATAACAGAACTAGTGCCTGGTCGTCGTTCTGCATACGGTGGTAGGGAAGTTAATGGTGCTCAAAGTGAAACAATAAAAATGAAAGATTCCTTTAAATATAGTGCCATGGGGTCCCCTTAGTCTGATTGTAAAGTGGTGCATCTGTACCATGTATAAAACCTGCTGCAGCAAAACTGACATTTATAAACCAAAAAAATGACATTTAAATTGCTGGAAATAAAATACCATTAAAAATACATGTGTAAGCCCCCAGAATCGCTGAAAATCAAGGAGGGTGTAAAATGCCTATAGATAAATAATACAATCAATAATAACAAATACGTGAATAAATTAAAATGTACATAAACATAAAGTGATATGTGCAAAAAGAGAAAAACTTTTCATGCAAAGTTCATAAAGTGCAAAGTCCATAAGGTACTATGATATATGACCATCCAGTAATATCATTATCTATTAGTCCAACAAATTCAGTGTGGATAGTCAGGAAGTGGTATAGAATTCATCCACCAAGTGTGTGTAAAAACTCTTACCAGAAATAGATGTTTACCTATCGCTAGGCAAACGGCAACAACAGGCAGATAGCTTCTGCAGGCTTTGGCAAGGGAGTGAAAGGCAGCACCAGATTCAGGTTCGGGGGATGGCTCGTGGCATCACCTCAGTATATTTAAAAGAAAAGGCTCCAAATAGTGTAATACTGTAATATTTATTGTATAAAAAAACATAGACCAAATGGCTACTCACATAGTACAAGTTAAAATGCGCATGAAGTGATAAAACGCCGGCTCTCGTGGTTTGCCCGTGCTTCCGGGTCAAGTGGGACGCGAACTCGTCAATGCGTAGGACCGCCCGCCATGTTTCGTCATAACTGACGTCATCAAAGGGCACGGGCAATGCATTGACACATCGCTTATAAATACAGAAAGGCTGTGGAACCAAGCCTCGTTTTCGTTCGGTGGCCATATTAAGTATGTCTGCCGAACGAACGTGTGTATATCATTAAACACAACTCAAGCCTCACTGTCAGTTCACCTCAGCGGCGGCTCGGACATAGAAAACATGTAAATCAGACAGCAATACAGTAATATGGCATAAACAATATAAACCCAAAAATGAATACATTGTGTGATTAATAGGATATATATATGAATAACCTACTCTACAAAAATCCAAAATATCGCAATTACATAAAAGAGCCAAAACGGATAACGATCTGACACTTTGATTATAATCTGAAAGGTATGGTAGTTTTTCCACTAATTGCTGCACCCACTATAGAGGATTTCTTCTTTCATTGTTATATCATTTTTACTTTGTACATTAGCGCGGTAAATTTATATTAATAAATTACCATTGCCTGCAAAACAAAAATGCTAAAAAAAAAAAACAGCATAAGCCCCCCCCCCCAAAATCCATACCAGACCCTTATCTGAACATGCAGCCCAGCAGGTCGAAAAAGAGGGGGACGATTGAGCGCCCCACCTTCCTGAACCATACCAGGCCACATGCCCTCAACATGGATTGTTCCTTTGGGTCAGGGGGGGCTCTGCCCCCCCACCCCAAGCACTTCGTCCCCATCAAGGGGACAAGGGCCTCTTCCCGACAACCCTGGACTGTGGTCGTGGGGGTCTGTGGAATCTGTACCCCTATTCATTCCATCACAAATAAAGACAGGAGGCAGTTTTTGACAATTTCTTTACTAAAAAAAAATAAAAAAACAATGTCCCCCAATGTAGATCCATTGTCAATTATGATGCCCGCCGCACTGCCAGACCCAAAAAAAAACACTCTGCCTGCGATGAAGGCTAACCTCCTGCTCCACTGTTTCACAGTTCCTAAATAGGTAAGGGGTAGGGCCACCTGTTGATGTCACCTGGTGGCACCACACCCCTTGTGACATCATCGACTGAACATCCTGCCGCAAATTCGGGCGTTCACCAAATGGGCAAACAGGCGAGCTTTTGCTTGGCTCATACTGTTCTCCCACTTCTACTTGCTGCATGTCTCTCTAGCACTTACCTGCTGCATATCTTTTCAGCAATGACCAGCTGCATGTCTCTCCAGCTCTGTCCATCTGCATGTCTCTCCAGCATTGTTCCACTCCATTACTTTCTGCATTGCCCCCCTGAATAACTCTCCAGCATTGTCCTGCAGCGTGTGTTTTCAGCATTGCCCAACTATGCATCCTCCAGCATTGCCCCACTGTGTGCTTCTTCTCTGTTGCCCCATCGGCTCTTCTCTGCTGTTGTGCCCACCTTGTGTGTCTGCTAAAAAATGCATTCTTTTATTATTGTACTGCATACGTTAATTCAGAGTCATAAAGAGAACACCTTCTTGAGTCCAAAAATGTGCACGCTTGTTGGTGTAGAATACATGTTGTGGACACTGCAGTTTCTGGATGGGTGAGTGAATACTGAAGGTAAAAAAAAGGTTCCTCATCTGCTGCGTATAGTCTTTTTCATACAATTGGTATAGCATTTTGTATGGGCTTTGTTAGAAAATATGTAATACATACACTGTCCTTTTCATTTTTTTTTTTATAAAGTAAATGGTTTGAATTTGCACAGCTCGTGGGTCACAATGATGTTGCACTTTTTTTGTACATCAAATAAGCAAGATGATTATACGGGCACTAGGGTACTAGGAGAAGGCATCTTTTCTATTCACAACTAGCTTTCTATACGTTCAGGCAAATCAATGTGATTTTCAAAGGCATATTCTTTTATCTTGGCTTCACATGTCACTCGCTTCCCAGAAGTTGCCACTCCTTTTCCACACATTGGGCAAACATACAAGAAAAAATAAAACATAGCTCACTATGACTAATATAGTTACATTGCCTTAGCTTGATAGTAGAGGAAGTTCAAGTAATTGTTGGTTTACAATTTAGATGTGCTCAACTATGCAAATAACATGCCAAGAAGCTTTTGAGAGTATAATATTCTAGCACCATTTAAAAGGAGCCCCATACCTTTAGGGCCGGTTCACACTTGAGCGGCGCGACTTGCCAGGGCGAAGCAAGTCGCCCCGCTCGCGGCGATCTCACCGCGGCTTGTCAGGAGACTTCTATCATAGAAGTCAATGCAAGTCGCTCTGAGATCAGCCTGAAAATAGTGCAGGAACTACTTTTCTAAGTCGGAGCAAAGAGACTCGCTCCTATTAGAACGGTTCCATTGCACAGCATTGAGGCGACTTGTCAGCGACTCAAGTCGCCTGACAAATCGCCTAGATGTGAACAGGCCCAGCAAGTCGCGCCGCTCAAGTGTGAACTGGCCCTTACTCTGCTTTTGTTCCTTTTTAAAAAATACCATGTTCATACACCTTCATACTTTCAAAACATATTTGTATAGACATGACATTGGTTGAGCTTGCAAAACACTGACAGCAAGTCCAAAAGATTCCTTCTGCTCCTTCAGTATCTTGGATTGATGCTCTTGCTGTTGTTGTAACCTCATAATTCTTTCCTTGTTTAGGTGCCAGCTCCGATATTTGCCTTTTTATTCTTTCCTGTGTGTCATCAAACCCAAGTCTAAGTTAAAATGAAAGACTAGTCAAATTTCACATACAATATTTAGTGTTTGTTTGTACATTTATCAGATTTTGATGTGAATTTTTACATGGAATTACACGTACAAATTTGTAAATGCCTCCTTCACTAGTCTTTGTATATCAGGAATTGTGCTATGCATATTTGCTCATGGACTGCTGAGTTGAGTCACTGAGAGACAAGAGCAGCAAAACACCATAAGTAGTAATATTAGAAAAAGTAGCATAAGCAGTGGCATCAAGTACTCCTTTTCACCCTCAACTTTCCCATCCCTAGATTTGCTGCCACCATTTGACATTCAGTGATCTCCTAATCTTTAATGCAAATTTTTTTCCATACATATGGAAGTTTTCTGGAATCATCAACCAACTTTCAACTAAAAAAACCTTAACCGGACTGACCGACTAAATGGTGTTTGCACTTGATGTGCTGGTATTGAAAATCCTGACTGTGACCCATCCATCAGCCTGGTCCATATACCTACATCCACTTTTGGAGGCAAGACCTCTCCTCTCAGCAGATGAGGTAACATCATCAGATGTGATTGACAAGTGGGTTAGAGTTTGTTCCACATCCATACCTCTATAATGTCAACAGTCTTGAAAATTAACACTGTATTCGTCTGGGAGCATGTATTATAAGACATGGCATTTCTGGCATTCTCCCACCGAAAGGATAAAACAATAATGCCCAAACAGTAACATTTTTTCTGTCGCTCCCTTTTTTATGCCTGTCCGTTTTTCAGGAGGACCTAATTGAACACTCCTTTCACCTCTGTGGTGACATGTCCACGAACATCCGCCACTATCCGATCCGGTCTGCCAAACCCAGACAGATGGAAACCCTATTTTCCATCCGTCTGGCGGATCAGATGAAAACGGACAGGCGGATCTGTTTTCATCTGATCTCCCATAGAGAACAGCAGAGATCTGCACAGTGAGCGGAGACGGACCTGTCATCCGCCTGCTCAGTGGGTGTCAACAGATCGATCCCCACTGAGCAAGCGGAGTCCGTTCAAAAGGACTGCCCATGCGTGAAAGGACTCTTATTGTGTTTTTGTCATTTTTACCTTTTGTACATGTTTTATGCACTGCTTGCCTAGGCATATTAGCTTATACAATGAATATGTGGCTTCTGTGTACTAAGCTAAGAATTTATACTCCTAGAGAGATTGGTGCATTATGTTACCATTTACCAAATCAGTCAGCTGACAAACTACAGGTGGTGGCAAGCTACACTTCAATACATTTTTTAGCATGTGTGGGTGTTTAGGTGTGGGTGCATGTGGCAGCAAGATTCTCAGAAGAGTGTGGTAATCACTTAGTTGCTCCACAGCCCTTAGATTAGGTCCCCATTTATTTGATGCGTGAACGCACGAAAGATCGTGCATCCTTTTTTCAAGCATACAGTGGTGCAATTAATTCTTAGTGGCACCCCAACATCCTAACCCCAGCCTGCTAAAAAAAAAAAACACAACAGGTTCCTGCATTTAATACATTGTATTTAGGACATTCTCCCTGCTGGACTGGCCACATTTAGATCAGTTAAGAGTGCATCAGATTGTGTGAAAGATTTGTATCTGACTAATGTGTCCTGCTAGCTAGATTTTGGGTCCCTCTAGTGGTGGCCAATAATACTGTGGGCTGTGATAATTGTATTGCAGCTTATTTTATCTTCCCAAAGTAAACTCTCTCCTTATTCCTCCTTGAAGACATTATTTTCCTTGATATCTGGTGGTAGCAGTAGGATATTAAAGTATGTGTGCTTTTTACAGTTGTTGCCTGTGCCTGGATTGGGAAGGTAGGGATTCTCGTGACAATCTGTCAACTTACCAGTCAATTTCTGAGGACATGCAACCAACAGCAATACCGTGCAAATCACCCTGCCTTCCTCATCCCTGTACCCTCGGTAACTTTGTTTGTAACGTTTTCTTTAGACTCATATGATAAAGAAATCAATGTCATTTAATTGGAAGATAACTATGGCTGAAGATTTTTTTGGTCATATTTTTCTTTGGGATCACAGGTGTGTACTTACTTTTGTACTCCTGTGATCCAAAGTCAACTAATAGCAGGATATTGCTTGCAATCAGATGACATCACACAGCCACTACAGGCTCTACAACAGTGGTTCTCAATGCCTCTAGTGCCGTGACCTTGATAAAATTTCCCAAGTTATGGGGACCCCAACAGTAAAATTTTTTTTACTCCTTTTTTGCTGTAGAGGGGGGGGGGGGGGTACAGAGGTGGCTGTGGACAGGGGGGTACAGAGTAGGGTTGCCACCTGTCCAGGATTCACCTGGGTGGACAGGGGGGGTACAGAGGTGGCTGTGGACAGGAGTGCAGAGGTAGCTGTGGACAGGGGTACAGAGATGGCTGTGGACAGGGGTACAGAGGTGGCTGTGGATGGGGGTACAGAGGTGGCTGAGGACAGGGGGGTACAGAGGTGGCTGTGGACAGGGGGGTACAGAGTAGGGTTGCCACCTGTCCAGGATTCACCTGGACAGCTGGGGTTTGGAATCACGCGTCTGGGTTTCGGACTGCCTGAAACCAGGACACATTATTCAGACCAGACTATGGCTTCCCAGAAAAGTTGCTGGCTGCAGTTGTCTAAGCGGAGAGAGTATCTGTTACACTCTCTTTCACACTGCCCAAAGCCAGCACTAACAATCCCCCCCAACACACACAGACGAGAGAGGGCTCAATCTGCACCTCTTTCTCTCGCCTCTACCCCTCCATGTCTGCCCACACTCTAATCCCTGGTGCTGCGCCTCAGAAAAGGATAGTGGGGGGTCGGAAATTTGAAGTCCACCAGCCTCAGATACATCTGGATGAGAGGTGCTGACTGCCACCTGAAAAAGTACACTAAAATAAATCCGGGTTCTCAGAGCACCCCTCACATCAGAGTTCCCATTTATACCAGAGGCCACAGTGTTCCCCCTTACATCAGAGTCCTCTCCGTACATCAGAGTTCTCAGTGTTCCCCCTCTAATCAGGGTTCCCAGAGCATCTCTTATGTTGGAGTCCCCAGAGTTCTCCCTTACATCAGAGTCTGCAGAGTCCCCCCTTACAATGAAAGGGAACTCTGAGTTCAAATACAAAAGGGGAACTCTGTGGACTCTGATGTAAAGGTGGATGCTTGTTGTTAGCCTCATATGATTAGAAATGTTATTTAAGAGCAAAATAGATGTAAAATTTGCTGTGTGCCGCTAAAATGTTCGGGTTTGACTTGAAGAAAAGGTGGCAACCCTAGTACAGAGGTGGCTGTGGACAGGGGGGTACAGAGGTGGCTGTGGACAGGGGGGGTACAGAGGTGGCTGAGGACAGGGGGTACAGAGGTGGCTGAGGACAGGGGGGTACAGAGGTGGCTGTGGACAGGGTGGGTACAGAGATTGCTGTGGACGAGGGGGGGCACAGAGGTGGCTATGCACAGGAGGAGGTACAGAGGTGGCTATGCACAGGAGGGGGTACAGAGGTGGCTATGCACAGGAGGGAGTACAGAGGTGCCTATGCACAGGAGGGGTTACAGAGGTGCCTATGCACAGGAGGGGGTACAGAGGTGCCTATGCACAGGAGGGGGTACAGAGGTGCCTATGCACAGGAGGGGGTACAGTGTTTTAGAATACAATTTCAGCTATATGCCTTTAATAGCGCTGCTTGGCGCTCAGATGACTCACCGCGTCTCTCCTCCTCACCTGTCAATTGCAGTGGGCAGGCCCGAGAATGATGTCAGTCAGGAGGGGAGGAGAGACGCGGTGAGTCATCTGAGCACCGAGCTGCGCTCTTAAAGGGATATAGCCGGTTGCCGATGACTTTGCATTGCAGCGAGACGTCGTGACCCCCTGGAAATCAGCAATCGACCCCCCCAGGGGGTCGCGACCTACGGGTTGAGAACCGCTGCTCTACAAGGATCCTGACCATATTTTCGGGATCCATCCAGCTGCCTGATTAATAGCTGGCTCCAGCTATCAGCAATTGGCTGAAAGTTGAATGCAGCCGCGTCCACCCCAGTGTTCCAGTGGGAGCTGGAGGAGCAGAGCGGAAAGTAGTGACTGACATTATCTGCTCTCCACTTCAAGAAAACCAAGAACTGAGCATTCAGTGGTCATCTGAATCTGCTCAGTTCTGGGGCTTATAGCTGGAAAGGGACAACTGCAACATCGGACCGATATTGCAGTATAGAGGTGAGTATAAATGTTTTTTTTTTTATATAACACAAACTTCTCCTATAGGGCTAGTTTACACTTGCTTCAAAACAGGGTTTCAGACAGGCTTTGTCAAAGCTCATGTCACTTAATATAATGGTTAGTTTACAGTCCTGTTTACACCTTGTTTGCTTTGCTTCAAAAATTATACTCCATGTTGCTTTAGTGGTGCTTCAAAGCATCTTCAAAGTCTCCATAGAACTCTATGACAAAGATGGTTTGAAGCTCGCTTGAAGCACCTGCGGCTTTTGAGAGACTTTAATTCAGATTTAGCTTTGCTTTGTTTTGGAGAAATTGTAAGTATGAGATATCCCCAAACACACAGGGCATTTACCAAGCTTCAAGGAAGCTTCAAAAGAGCATCATTGAAGCACCACTGAAGCCTCATTGAAGCACCACCGACGCCCCATCGAAGCACCACCGAAGCCTCATCGAAGCACCACCAACGCCTCATTGAAGCACCACCGAAGCCCTCATCGAAGCACCACCAAAGCCTCATTGAAGCACCACCGATGCCTCATTGAAGCCCCACCGAAGCCTCATCGAAGCATCAAAAACACATCATAAAAGCTTGTTGAAGCAGTAGGAGCTTTAATGTGCTTTGAAGCCAAAGCAAGTGTAAATGAGCCCTTAATGTTTTAGTAGAGGGACATTCATAAAGGAAAGTGGATACCACTATCCAATCTTTGATGAACACTGCGGTGTTTACTCCACACTGCACCTACATTTTATGGCTCATCCATAACATGTAGGCCACGTAGTGGAGCCTGCAGTTTACATTGCAGTGTACTCTGCAGGACACTGCAGGAACAGGTCATGTGATTGGGCTCCTCCTTCCAGTACTTTTTTTAACCACTTATAAATTGAAGTTCACAGCACTGTGCTTTATAGCCATGCAAAGCCATGCTGCTACTTTACAAATGGGCCCCTTAGTGGCCTATTTAAGACTTAATGTGGATATCACTGGACTGTGATCACTGGATTTTACATGCGATCCAAAAAATGCAGCTGCAGGCAGACTGTACATATTACACTGTAGATGGCGTTTTTGACGCCTGGTACTTTTTTTCATTCAGCACAATGGACATAGAGTGCTAGAAAGAAGTGACATCACGTCCTCCCAGTGCTCTATGGTAGAGATAGCCTTGCAGGAGGGAAAGGAGTGGTAGATTCCATCGCTGGCGATTGTTTTGAAATCCTCTCTTTTTGTGAAGGGGGTGGGGTGTCCCTGATTGACAGTTTGGAAATGTGGTCACCCTACTCTGCACTGTTTAGGGAAGAACCAGTTAAAATCAGTGGCCCCTAAGGGGGTAGAGCTACATTTGCAATGGATTATGTCACTAAGAGCATTTTTTATTTCTTTAAATCCATGCACACCCAGATTAAAAGATATTACAGTAAACTATTGGCACTGGGATAAAAGAAAGGGCTAAATGAATGAATTGGAACATAGAAATCTGAGTTCAACATTCAGAGCTGGAAGGCAGCAACATATTACATTCCCACTTGGCTTAACAAAGTAAAACAATCTTTATTACCATGGTCAGGGCAAACTAAACATTGGACGTTGTTTGCATCTCTAAGGTTATGACTTCTAAAACTTAGGGGCCTAGCTAGAAAGCCACTGTATTATATTTAAAGAAAAAATGTATATTTATAAAGCCGCCTAGGGTTGCCACCTCATCTCTTTAATCCAGGACACATATGAATTACCCAGGTTCTGAGGCTAATTTAATACAGATAAGGCACCAAGTGAGTTTAATTACCACCTTAATGAGCCACAGAACCTGTGTAATTAATATGTGTTCGGTTTTAAAGGGATGAGGTGGCAACCCTATTGGTAAAGATAGCTGCACAGGAGGAATAGGAGTGACAGATTCCATTCGCCACTCGTCATTAGGGTCGCTGTGTCCAGCGGCGTATTTTGGTTTTGTGCTGTCTTAGGCAAGATAGACAAAACTAAAATCGTGCGCCCCACCCCTTCCTGTTTAATGGATGTGACTCCTTCCAAAATTGAAGGACTACAAGTCCCAGCATGAACCCCTGAGATCTCACGGGTTCATGCTGGGACCTGTAGTCCTTTACGAGTTGACTAGTTGGGGAGGTGGGGTTGTCATATCCTCAGCTCCAAGGGGTCCATGCTGGGATCTGCAGTCCTTCATTTTTGGGGGGGTCACATCCCTAGATTGCACGGGTTCATGCTGGAACCTGTAGTCCTTCACTAGTTGGGGAGGAGAGCATGTCACATTCTCAGCTCTGAGGGGCTCATAGTGGGACCTGTAGTCCTTCACTTCCAACATGAACTCCTTGGATCTAAGGATGTGACTCCCTCCAAAATTGAAGGACTACAAGTCCTGGCATGAACCCCTAAGATATAAGGATGTAACCCTGTAGCTCTCACGGGTTCATGCTGGAACCTGTAGTCCTTCAGTAAGAGGATTGGATCAGTGGCAGTGGTGGGGGAGGGGGTTAGTGGCAGTACTGGTGGGATGGGTTCAATGACAGTGCATGGGGGGATGGGATCAGCAACTCTCACTTGCTGCCACCTGTCAGTCAGTGTCCACTTGATTCCCCCTGCATGAGAGAGAGAGAGGTGTGGATGGGGGAGAGAGAGAGAGAGGGGGGGGTGAGAAAGAGAGAGAGGGTGGAAGAGAGAGAGGGGTAGGGAGAGAGAGAGTGAGAGGGTGGGTGAGAGAGAGGGGCGTGGGTGAGAGAGGGGGGTGATAGAGAGAGAGGGGGGTAAGAGAGAGAGGGGGG
>BLSH010268517.1:1251092-1267902 GCA_018402905.1 Glandirana rugosa
CCCGACGGACGTACGCCTACGCACCTTGTGGACACTTCTGCTGGGAAACGTACCCACATACTTAACTAGACCTTTCACTTCAACGCAATCTTGTGGACATTCCAAAAATGACGACAGACACGGGAGTAATCCCTCTAAGAGGGAGAGATAAACAGGAATTATAGTTTTCACTTTCATTTTCTTTTAGGGTGTAAAACCCAACAGGGGTCTTGTTACTATCTCCGTTTAGTAGGTTACCCTTGTCATCAAAATCACTGGGACCACTGTTTGTCTCTAAGGGAGTCAAACCTCCGTAAAATAGAGGCAAGGACAGAGTCACTAAAACTACTGTTCCCATTGGATGATTTGCCTCTATCATTGTTCTGGGGACAACCCAAAATGTGGGATTTTCTTTTACTTTCACTTTTGATATTAAGGACAAATAGAGAGGGAGAATCTCCCTAATGAGGGCACAGACAGCAGTAAAAACCTTACAGGTGTTCTAACGCAACTTCACTTTCCAGATCAATTCATACACCCATGCAAAGGGTCGTCTTCACAGGTGTTCCACGCATCCGCATGCAGGCAGCCCCATTCATTATTTTTGGGATGCCGCAGCTGTGTCCCAGTTTGACAGATGCGCGGGTGTGGGTGCGCTGCTCCCACTTCCTCTCCTGGCTCCGCGGAACCGAAAGGAAGTTCACCTCTCCCCCCCCCCCCTCCTTCCTGGCAATCTTCTGGGGCACGTCACAGGTCCCAGAAAATTGCCAGCCATTCACAGCGTGCAGCGCGGCTCGCCCATGTGCAGTGCACGCCCAGCTTTGAAGCCCAAGCCAGGTGCCCACACTTGCTATGCCGGCGCCGCACGAAGATCAGGGTAGAGCGGGCGGTTGCATAGCTGGACCGTGGGACAGGTGAGTGTCTGATTATTAAAAGTCAGCAACTACACTTTTTGTAGCTGTTGACTTTTAAAATAGTGGAACTCTGCTTTAAACAGGCCTTTCAGGTCTATTCCTATAGTATTTATTGTGCAAACCCATGCAGAGATCACATGCATGGTTGCTGGTCTGAGACCATCTTTCCACATCCCCCTGATCATAGTCCAAAATAAGCTCCGCTGCCACAACAGCAAGGAGGCAGGCACTTTGGGACAGAAGCGACATGCAATATGCATTAGTAGCTATAATAGTAGCTACTGTCCTTAGAAATATTCCCTGCACCACATTTCCCCTGAAATATTACCTGCACACCTGGATACATTTTATATTCCCAGCACACATGCTTCACCAGAGCTGTATGGATGGAGACACTCTGTCCTAGGTCAGGAGGTATGCTAGGGATGGTGGAGAGAGCCACCAATGTCTAATATATACATTATATAACTATGTCTGTTCTAACAATTATCTCAATAAAAATTCTGGACACAACTTGTGGAGTGGAGTGGAGAATTAGAAAATAGACTGATATACCACCAAATGTCTAAACAAATACACACAAGGCGGCAGAATGAGCACAGATCCCAAAATCCTGGGATTATCTGCCTAATGCAAACAGGCCTGATCCTCTGCAAACTTGGCTTCAAGTGGGTCGGTTCACTCATCCATACCAGAGACAAGTGAGAGCATGGCTACACAAACTGATTAATCCTCCGTTTAGACCCGTAATATTGTATGCAAAACCAAGCCTGCAATTCCCCTATAACAAGGTCATTGGATGTGTTATATCTAGCTATATATCTATGGGTTCTCAGTTCTCACTATCATGCTGTTTTCACCTGATCTTGGCAGATCAAACTGAAGATAAAAGTGTTAAGGTGAGTTGGGAGACTCAGTGGCTGGTATTTTACTAGTTTGTTGCCAATGTTATTACCAGAAAAGATAAAATATTTGTAGCGCTACCCCCGTAGGGGCCGCTGGTGAATGTGGTCGTCTCCCACCCTGCACAGCCAGGCACACAAATTTCCAGTCACTCAGAGACAAGAAGCAGTCCTTGTAGCTTTGTTTTTTTTTTTATTTAGGGGAATTAAACTTGGATGGGGAAGGGTGCATATGGGATGCCCATTTGATAGATGAAACTCTGTAGGTGCTTGAACTATATACATTCCAGTATATACATTCTCTCCTTTTCTACCTCCAGCACACACTTGCTTGCAGACTATTACTCCCAGGACCAGCTAGCACAGGTTTCAGACTCAGCACAATCTTGGCTGTTCCTTTCCTCCTGGAGATTTGCCTGGCAGTGTTCTTCCACTGTCCTCTCCTTGCTCCCATGCCTCCTGGCCAGGACACATCTTGCGTGTATTGCAGAGGGTCCTGTCCGCACCCAAGCCCAGGCCCAAGGTCAGACTGGAGAGCTCCCTAAAAGGCCACGACAGCCTAACACTCCATCTCCAGCTTACACCCAATCTCTCCTCCCCAGCTGGGCTGACCCAGAGTATTTGAGGGGACCTGCTTCCTGCCAGCCCAGGTTGGGGATTGGTCAGGGCACTCAGAATACTCCTGCAGCTCCACCTTACCACTCCTCCCATTATTCTAGAAGTTTCCAGCAAGTTCGAGAAGTAGGGGTGGGTCTTAGTGATGCTTCCTGTAAGTCATCCAGCTCTCACTGGATCTCTGGCCAACCCAGGAAAACACAGACAGGCTTGGCTGCCAGCCAAGCATGCACATATTTACCTACACTGAACAAAAAAAACTATTTACACTTCTAGCACACTTCTAGCACACTAGAGGATGCTACATCATTTTTCTAGAAAAGGTAGCAACCTAAGGGCTCATTCAAACCATCACATTTGATATGCACTGCAATGCAGGATCACAGAGTGCTAAAAATGCTTGAAAAGTAGTTACCAATCTAATCAATGAAGCTGTGCACATCAACATATTCAAAGGGTTTGGTAAAGAGCATTTATGACATTCTTTAGAATCCTATCATTCCTATGCACAACAAATGTAGGCACTTTTCATATACCTGTTGGAAACAGATACATGAATGTGAGGTAAGCACCAACAGTTTTCATGCAGAAGCGCACACTCCATCCTTAGTGCAGCCAAGCTACCTCTCACCACTACACGTCACACAGACAGTGCATCAGTCAAGCAGTTTTGAAGCAAGGTGGGTGAAATCTGATAGGCAATCACAGACACTAGTTCCCCAACAGGTTCTCCCGCCCTTGTGATTGACAGCAGGGACTTGTAGATCGATAGTCAATACACAATCTGCTATTGGCTGTAGAATCCACCCACTGCCTACTGTCAATCACAAGGATAGAGCGGACCTGACAGGGGGATTTGTGTCTTAGCTTACCCATCAGGCTCCACCCTCTGTAAGCGTCAAGGGTTGCTAGGCGCCTCTCGGCTGTGAAGCTAACAGAATTCTGAACAACCAGTGGCAGCTAGGGAGAGGAGGGCGTAGTGGTCGCAAACATGCAGCTCTGCTACACAGTGTACAGAGATAGGCACTCTGCATGGCAAGTTCAAGCTGGTCTTAATTACCTCCAATTTCGTTATGTACCAACTGGATGTAATTCTTCTTCAACCACTTCCACACCGCACGCAGTATATTTACTGTGGCAGTGTGGACGTGTCCCGCAAATCGCTGTAAATAAACAGCGATTTGCAGGGTGGCAGTTAGGGGGCGCGCGCGTGCGGTGTACTCCAGGGGAGTGTGCCCACGGCTCGGGTGAACCCGATGTCCACAGGCGAGCCGTGATAAGCAGCTAAAGCAAAAGAATGGGGAACCGCAGATGTAAACACGGCAGTTCCCTGCTCTGTCAGTGGGGACATAGGAGATCTACTGATCCCTGTCACTGGGATCAGTTAGTTCTGTTATGTCCATAACAGCCCAGCCCCCTCACAGTTAGAACACATGCAGGGAACACAGTTAACCCCTAGATCTCTCCTTGCAGGTTAACCCCTTCACTGCCAATGACATTTATACAGTAATCAGTGGATGTTTACATTTCTGATCGCTGTATAAATGTCATTGGTCCCAAAAAAGTGTCAAAATGGTCCAACATGTCCGCTGCAATATCGCAGTACTGCTAAAAATGGCAGATCGCCGCCATTACCAGTAAAAAATAAAAAATAAGTAAAAACCCCAGAAATTAATTCTCATCATTCGTAAACGTGGCAACTTTTGCGTAAACCAATCAATAAACACCGATTGCAAATTTTTTTTTTTTTACCAAAAATATGAGGAAGAATATAAATCGGCCAAAACCGAAGAAAAAAAATTTTTTTTATATTTTTTTTGGATTTGTATTTTAGCAAAAAGTAAGAAAAACTGTTTTTTTGCAAAATTGTCGCTCTTTTTTTGTTTATAGTGGCGATCAGAAATGACGCAGAGGTGATCAAAAACTACCAAAAGAAACCTCTATTTCTGGGAAAAAAAGGATGAAAATTGCGTTTGGGTACAGCATCGCACGACCGCACAATTGTCAGTTAAAGCGACACAGTGCCGAATCGCAAAAAGGACTCTGGTCCTAACATGGGAAATCCTTCCGGGGTGAGGTGGTTAATTTAGTGCAGCCATAGTACCACTTTGTGAAACTGGAATTACTAAGATCTACCTGAGGCTGAGTTCACACATGCTGCGGCTACGGCTCACAGCAGGGGGTCTGGTGCATCCCTGTTCACCGATTCAGGTGCGAATCAGGTCCAAATTTTTGCCTGAATTCGCACCTGAATCGGAACCAAAGACGCACAGGACCCTTTCCAAATGTGGACCGTGGCCAACCTGGAGCTGTGTGAACCTTCTCCATTGAGAAACCTGCACCCAATTTGCATATATATGAACCCAGCCTAAATCTTCTGCACTATTGACAACACAATTGATTGATATGCCACGCGTGGGGAAGTGGAATTTGATCAATAGATAATACGCTCATACTTTACATCTGTTATTTGATGATGATCATAAAACCTCAAAATATGATTGAATTTATGAGATTTTTTATTTTTTGAGCTCTGCGGTGCAATGCTTGTCAAATCCCTGTAAACAAAAACTGTTAACTGTAAAATCACAGCACACAAAATAATGCACAAGAGTACAGAAAAGGTCCAACCATCCCTGAAAGCATGCGCAAAGCTCCAGACAGGGGCAAGTTACTCTTGGTCTATGTAGACCGAAGCCAGGTGAATTCTGCTCCTTAAGGACCTGCTGAAGCTGATCCCCAAAGTAGAACCCCAATTCCAAAAAAGCTGGGTTGCTGTGTAAAATCTATATTAAAACAGAATGCAATGATTTGCAAATCTCATAAACCCATATTTTATTCACAATAGAAAATAGAAAATGTCACTTGTTTAAACTGAGAAAATGTACCTTTAAAAAAAATATATATATATAAGGTAATTTTGAAATTGATGGCAGCAACGTCTCAAAAAAGTTGGGACAAGGTCATTTTTACAATGTTGTAGCATCCCCTCTTCTTTTAACAACACTCTGTGAGAACTGAAGAGACCAGTTGCTGCAGTTTTGGGAGAGAAATGTTTTCCCATTCTTGCTTGGTATAGGATTAGAATTGTTCAACAGTCCTGGATCTTCTTTATTTTGTTTTTTGCTTCAAGATGTGCCAAATACGTTCAATCGGTGAAAGGTGTGGACTGCAAGCAGGCCAGTTAAGCACCTGGACTCTTCTACTACAAAGCCATGCTGTTCTCGTACATGCAGTATGCGGTTTAACATTGTCCTGCAGAAATATGCAAGGGAGCATATGCTGTGCTAAAACCTAGATATATCTTTCATCATTGATGGGGTCTTTTCAGATGTTCAAGCTGCCCATTCCATACGCACTAGTTTACTCCCATACCATCAGAAATGCAGGCTTTTGAACTGAGCGCTAATAACAAGGCAGAAGGTCCTGCTCCTCTTTAGTCTGGAGGGCACGGCACCCATGGTTGCCAAAAAGAATATTAAAATGTGATTTGTCTGACCACAGAACAGTTTTCCACTTTGCAAAAGACCATTCTAAATGATTTTTGGCCCGGAGAAGACAGCAGTGTTTCTGGAATATGTTCAGATATGGCTTCTTCTTTGCACAATAGAGTTTCAGCTTGCATGTTTGATGGTCAGAGAACTGTGTCCACAGACAGCGATTTTTGGAAGTATTCCTGGGCCCATGCAGTTATGTCCATCGCAGAACCCTACCTGTTTTAATGCAGTGCCATCTGAGGGCCAGAAAATCATGGGCATCCAGTACTGTGTTTCAGTCTTTTCCCTAGTGCACAGAGATTTCTCCGGATTCTCTGAAACTTTTTATGATATTATATGCTGTATATAATGATATATTTAACCACTTCTGCCTTACCAGTACATTACTGAATGAAGAGGGTGATATCTTGGTCATTGCTGCAGCTGGAACCTTAGATGAGCTCCCTGCAAATAATCAGGAGGCAAGGCCAGAGGTCCCCACACAAACAGAAGCTGGGACCCCAAAAAGGATTTTTGCAGCTGCAGCTAGTCTCCCACAGCCCTCAGATTGTGCCTTACTCCCCCAGGAACAACATTCCTCTGTTCTAGGCCCCAGTATATATATACTCCCCTCAGCCCCCTGCTGGTCACTCACTCCCCTGACCAGGGATTGGCTGAATATACAGGCCAGGGTCTGTGTTCTTCCACCCACTATATTTCATAACTCAGTGGGAAAGTAGGGGGAAAGTAACGAAGCCTGCACCAATAGCACTCAGAACAGATTCTACTTAAACAATTATTGCTCTCTCCGTCTACAGGAGGGCAAAAACTAAATTTAACATTAGTAGCCTACTGGGATGTGTAGGAGATCCGACTCAATGCAGGAACAACTCACAGTTTTTTTAACACAAGTGTCATTTTTATTTCCAAAGGATATTCACAAAACAGAAGATAAAAGGCATCTTGCCATAAATCATAAGCACATAAACTTCTGCTCTACTGAGCCTTACTGTGTCTGTAGTCCAACAAAGTTGTTGGTTTAAGGTGGTAAGTGTCCTTTATCAAGCAAATAGTTGTATCCAAGTTCAGGGTTAAGCAGCCTAGTTGCCTCCTCACATGAAGACACACACACTCTCTCTGAGAGCTAGGACCAGCTGCCTTAATCAAGACCTAGAAAGAAACATTAAACTGCGGTCCACGGAATCGGGAGTCTGTCCCACCCAAAGCTCTATCAGACTCCCAGTAAAACCAGCTCTGGAACGGACTTTACTAATACAGGGTAAAGAACTATCCTTTTTTACAATGAAGTCTTTGCTGGTATTACCTTAGATTGCAAATCTAAGAATCCGTTGAAGAACATATATCCCATCAACAACGTGTCCTGTCATTTTAACCTGTTTCACAGGCATCCCACTACAGGTACTAGATACATCCCCTCTAAAAAACAGGCCCTGTTTCCATGAGCCGCCTAACAAAAAGCTCCTGCTCCCAAGAGCAGAGTATCCCATGGCAAAAAAAAGCAAACAAGGGAGGGTTTCGGAATAGATAATATGATAAATAGTGCAGCGGTAAAATAAAAAATTACCAGCAATATTGATACAGCTAGTGCAAATTACAAAAGTGCAAGTTTTTAAGAGTCCATAGATGAAGTGCATAACAGCTAGTGCAAATTAAAAAGGTGCAAGTCATTAAGAATCCATGGGTAAAGTGCATAACAAAATGACTCATATAAAGTGCATGATGTGAACTCAGTGGACTTATATTAAAAAATCAAAAATAAAGTTCATGGCAAAAGTCCATAAGTATTCCTGTAGTGACACCAGGTGCATGTAGAGAAGCTTCCCCCGATAAACAAAAAGGCTTACCAAATGAGCTACACGGAATCTACTTTTCTGCTAATTCTGACCCAGCTGGCATATGCCTGACTGTGTCCACTCCAGTCGGTAAGAGTTAAACCTACTTGGCGGAGGATTGCATCACAGGTGAATCTGGAATGCATATTGGGTACTACAGCCTCTATCTGTCTTGACTCAGCGGACATATGTCCGTCTGTGTCCATATTATTTGGTGTCACTACAGGAAAACGTATGGACTTTTGCCCTAAACTTTATTTTTGATTTTATAATATAAGTCCACTGAGTTCACATCATGCACTTTATATGAGTCATTTTGTTATGCACTTTACCCATGGATTGTTAATGACTTGCACCTTTTTAATTTGCACTAGCTGTTATGCACTTCATCTATGGACTGTTAAAAACTTGCACTTTTGTAATTTGCACTAGCTGTATCAATATTGCTGCTAATTTTTTATTTTAGCGCTGCACTATTTATCATTTTTAATTGCCATTGTTCTAAGTCCCTGGAATAAAAAAAAAAGAAAAACATCCTACTTAACTAAACCTACCTACACTAACTATATACAGCAAACCAGTAATAATTCCCTAGCTAGGGATGTTATAAACTGAGTGAGTTTCCAACTCCATATGTTAGAGTCCAGAAAAAAAGGGGGCCTCACATAAAAAAAGAGCTTTGTGGTGACTGTGAAGGCCGTCTTAACAACTTCCCCAGTCTCTGTCAACATTCTGGACAACAGATGTGGGTGGTCCCTTCCCACACGCAGCAGCAATTCTGCTAAAAGGGACACAGCAGGGCCCCAAACTTTGAAAGGTCCCCTGGGTCCTAAGAGCAAATGATATTTCAAACAGCTGTAGACCATGTGTACATCTTGGTATCAATCAGAACCAGCCAACTGGAAAAATAAAGTCCATAGAAAAGTAATGGACAGCCTCCCTCTGGTCTACAGGGCTGGGAACATGAACCATTTAATAGTTTGTGCCCCAGATACTCAGAGACCTCACCTGATCTGGTCTGTCACGCTTCTTGATAATGATTCTGTCCTAGAAAATGAATCTGCCCCAGCTCCAACTTTTCTGGATGCTCTGGAACTTGTGAAGACCCTCCAGGGGTCTCGCAGTCACTTGGGGAATCATCACTATAATCTCTGTCAAATTTAGGGGAGCCAGGTTTAGACTCCACACTGCTCCCCTCTGCAGAAACAGGAACAGGTGCCACCACTGCAGGCTTTTCTTTTGTTTCTCCAGTGGTTATAGCTTGTTACTCAGTCAATGGGCCCCTTCCCACTAATGGGTCCCTGATGGTGACTGTATACATATTCTAATAAAAAAGTCAGAGCTAACTCAAAATAAGATAAAATATAATACTAAGAGCTGCTAGCAAACAAGGACAATATATAATCCTCACCAGAAATCAAATACAAAAAATTGCAGCTCTGTAGAACAGAAAAGTCCCATAGTCCATTGATGTCCTGAAGAATCATAGAAGTGTCATCATGTGTGAAATAGAGAGAATGGCCACTCACTAGAAATACATGCTGTCTCAATCAAGAGAACAGCACAGAGCGCACAAAATGAATTCCTCAGTATTCGGATTCAACCGCAATCCAGGGAGAAAAATCCAGAACTTCTCCAAATGTTGCAAAAATCACAGTGATGACATAGCCACAAAGATAAGATCATATAGTGTAGTCGTTTCAAACCAACTTCTTATATAAACACCCGTGTTAGTATTTAGTAATATATTGTGAACCAGAAATCCACCACCTGGTGAAGTACACACTAACCAGACAAAGTAAGTAATAAAGCACATTACAGCCCACAAGTTCTTGCGTAGTGAATAGAATGGTGTATCAATCCACACACTTCGGCGGTGAACACAGGGAGTCACTGTGGAATGATGAGTACTGGCAATTAACCGGCAGCTGAGCTCTGAGAAGGGAGGACTGAGCCCAGTATATTTATTATTATTGGATTATCACATGACAAACCCCTCACACATCCATCCCATGTGCCCGGTGTCCAATAACCTCAATAGCCTCCCCCTTGATGCCAATTTTCCCTCCGCTCACCCCCCTGGGAGGGTGGGAGACCCACCTGACCCTTGCAACCTTCCGAGGTCACCTCCCCTAGGATGGGGGATGTGTGGGGGATCACCCTAGGAAACCACCCCTCCAGCCCCCCCTAAAGATGGTGTACCTCTACCTGCTCTCCCACCTACTCTGCCCCCGACCTCTAAGGGGATGTGGTTGTTGGCAGTCCAAAGTGATTATCCAGATCAAAATGTAAAGGGTATCAAAGTCATTGCAACACTGTACTGGAAACTCACAGTTTGTTGATATCATATGGTTCCTCCTTAGCTGGAATCTTATAGGTACTTGCAGGGAGACCTTATTTTCATGCTCAAAAGGTCTCTACCTGGTTCCCTCTCCTGTGTCTCCAAAAGTACACCGTTAGAAGATGTCTCCAGGAGCAAGCTGTAATCACCGGGGTTGATTGGAAATTGGGGGAAAGACTCCTCTCCTTAAATCCAGTCCCCTGCTTGGACCTGTTATTCACACTGATGGTAATGCCAAAAAATCCTGTGGGACATAAAGATGATATCCCCAATTAAGGGGAGACCGTTCCCAACCTGGTGATTCGGTCTCCACCCGTTAGGAGGATCTTATTGTGTAATAAAGTCCACTCACAAGATGATATCCAATCTCTTCCACAGTTGTGAGGAAGCCGTGTCCCAGTGAAGCCACTCTTGACCTGTGTCTGATCCTTCCAGTGGGTGTCCAATGTACAGCCTAATGCTTCCCTACTTGCTGAGATCGGATATCTTGTATCTCAATGCAGTTGGATGGCCATACACAGGGAGACTGTGACTCTTGAATCAAGTCGGTCTTCCACCTGCAACGATTGCTTCACTATATGACCAAGTCTATTCAAGTGTCATGGGTTGACAGTGGAAAATCCGTAGGATAGTCCATAGAATCCAACTTAGTCTTAGCTGCACAGTAGATAGATCTTATATCACAGGCTTTGCAACGGTAGACCCTGTTGTTGATCACTACGGTCTCACCTGCACATGTGTGGCTGCTGGGCTGATTATTGGATGGATCCTTCACCTGTGTTCATCCATGTTGGCTGCGAGAGCCCTTGGAATCATTGATCCATCCTATCCAAGGCTCCTCAAAATACTGGGCATCCCGGACTGGGAGCAGGGGGAAGAGAGAGATGTTGCAAAAGGGGGGGAGATGAAGATGAATGAGGCGGGGGGGGCACTCCCGGCTGCTAGCCTACATGTTTCGTTCTGTCGAACTCCTTCAGGGCTTGGTTAGCCAATGGGGTCATTCCTATTTAAATAGACCCAAGAAACACCCACACCCCACTTAAGTGAGCTATAGTGCTTATTCCAAAATATGTGCTACCGGTGTTTCAATTGAGTTCACGACCCTGCACTCCATGCTTCTCTATGTATAAAGCTGCAGAGTGCCGTTTCAATCTATTTATTTGGCTCACATTCCTTCATATATATCATTGTTTATTGTTTGATTATCCTGGTCCCAGGTTCCATTGTTTGATAGGCACACAGCTGCCAGGCACACGGTAGTTTGCAGTCACTCGAGTCAGGGAACAGATTTTACATGTCTTTTTGTAGTTATATTTTGTTAAAACACCTCCCCCCCCTTTCTTTCCCTCTGAAAGGATAATCAAACAATAAACAATGATATATATGAAGGAATGTGAGCCAAATAAATAGATTGAAACGGCACTCTGCAGCTTTATACATAGAGAAGCATGGAGTGCAGGGTCGTGAAAATGGAATGTGCACTGTAGACTGAGCAGCAATTAATAACATAACATTTGAATACCCACCCTCCCTTGGATCCCGTTTTGACATAGGTTAGTAATCAGCACACTCAATGGAAACACCGGTAGCACATATTTTGGAATAAGCACTATAGCTCACTTAAGTGGGGTGTGGGTGTTTCTTGGGTCTATTTAAATAGGAATGACCCCATTGGCTAACCAAGCCCTGAAGGAGTTCGGCAGAACGAAACATGTAGGCTAGCAGCCGGGAGTGCCCCCCCCCGCCTCATTCATCTTCATCTCCCCCCCTTTTGCAACATCTCTCTCTTCCCCCCACTCCCAGTCTGGGATGCCCAGTATTTTGAGAAGCCTTGGATAGGATGGATCAATGATTCCAAGGGCTCTCGCAGCCAACATGGATGAACACAGGTGAAGGATCCATCCAATAATCAGCCCAGCAGCCACACATGTGCAGGTGAGACCGTAGTGATCAACAACACGGTCTCCCATTGCAAAGCCTGTGATACAAGATCTATCTACTGTGCAGCTAAGACTAAGTTGAATTCTATGGACTATCCTACGGGTTTTCCACTGTCAACCCATGACACTTGAATAGACTTGGTCATATAGTGAAGCAATCGTTGCATGTGGAAGACCGACTTGATTCAAGAGTCACAGTCTCCCTGTGTATTGCCATCCGACTGCATTGAGATACGAGATATCCGATCTCAGCAAGTAGGAAAGCATTGGGCTGTACATTGGACACCCACTGGAAGGATCAGACACGGGTCAAGAGTGGCTTCACTGGGACACGGCTTCCTCACAACTGTGGAAGAGATTGGATATCATTTTGTGAGTGGACTTTATTACACAATAAGATCCTCCTAACGGGTGGAGACCGAATCACCAGGTTGGGAACGGTCTCTCCGTAATTGGGGATATCATCTTTATGTCCCACAGGATTTTTTGGCATTACCATCAGTGTGAATAACAGGTCCAAGCAGGGGACTGGATTTAAGGAGAGGAGTCTTTCCCCCAATTTCCAATCAACCCCGGTGATTACAGCTTGGAGATTACAGTTGGGCATCAAACGATTAAAGGCATTCTAGGAGTCAATTGAAGATACAGGTGGATATCGTTGCTCCTGGAGACGTCTTCTAACAGTGTACTTTTGGAGACACAGGAGAGGGAACCAGGTAGAGGCCTTTTGAGCATGAAAATAAGGTCTCCCTGCAAGTACCTATAAGATTCCAGCTAAGGAGGAACCATATGATATCAACAAACTGTGAGTTTCCAATACAGTGTTTCAATGACTTTGATGCCCTTTACATTTTGATCTGGATAATCACTTTGGACTGCCAACAACCACATCCGCTTAGGGGTCGGGGGCAGAGTAGGTGGGAGAGCAGGTAGAGGTACACCATCTTTAGGGGGGGCTGGAGGGGTGGTTTCCTAGGGTGATCCCCCACACATCCCCCATCCTAGGGGAGGGGACCTCGGAAGGTTGCAAGGGTCATTTGGGTCTCCCACCCTCCCGGGGGGGTGAGCGGAGGGCAAATTGGCATCAAGGGGGAGGCTATTGAGGTTATTGGACACCGGGCACATGGGATGGATGTGTGAGGGGTTTGTCATGTGATAATCCAATAATAATAAATATACAGATGACTTGAATTGGTGGAGCAGTTTGTTTTCTTTTTTTCATTTTATGCAATTACTTTTTCTTAACTGCAACCCCCCTCATTGCAGGGCAAGCGCTGTACATTCAATTTATGAGATTCCCATAGTCGGTCGTTTGTTTTTTTTTGAAGGACTGAGCCCAGCCCTGACAGCCCTCACATATAGCGCAGACCAGAGACTGAGCTGGATGTTTGGTCCCAGGTTCCATTGTTTGATAGGCACACAGTAGCCAGGCACAGGGTAGTTTGCAGTCACTCGAGTCAGGGAACAGATTGTACATGTCTTTTTGTAGTTATATTTTGTTAAAAGAACTGGGATAAGGTGAGGATGAGCCTCGGGCTACTCCGGTAAACTTCAACAAACTGTAGTAGAGGACAATAAAACTGATCTGCTCCTTCAGGGTGAGAACCACCCTTTAAAGTGAAGGTAAACTGGTACCAAACATGGACTCCTCAACAGAAGCATAGCCCTGAATGTATTCAGAAAAAGCCCTACCAAATGAAGCTAAAGAATGTCTCCAAGTCCAAAATACTGGTACTCAATGTGTCCTGAACACTGTGTTGCAGTCTGCAGTATTAGTCAGCTTCTGTACTTGATTTGCCTGCTCCCTGGAACCTTAGATGAGCTCTATGTAAATATTCAGGAGGCTAGGCCAGAGTTCCCCCAGGCAAACAGAAGCTGGGACCCCAACATATTATTATTATACAGGATTTATATAGCACCAGCAGTTTGCGCAGTGCTTTACACTGTTAGGGAAAACAGTACAGTTACAATACAATTCAATACAGGAGGAATCAGACGGCCCTGCTCATTAGAGCTTACAATCTAAAGTGGATGGTCAAGTGATACAAAAGGTAATAACTGTGGGGATGCGCTGATGGGGGAAATAAAAGTACAGTTGTTAGGTGGAGGCAGGATAGGCTTCTCTGAAGAGAAACGTTTTCAAAGATCGCCTAAAAGTGGATAGAGTAGGAGATAGTCAATATTAAAATAGAATTCTTGCAGTTGCAGGTAGTCTCCCAGGGATGCCACAGCCCTCAGGCCCCTAAGTAACAAGAGACCTCTGTTCTGGGCCCCATCCTATTTATACCCATCTGAGCTCCCTGCTGGCCACTCACTCCCCTGACCAGGAATTGGCTAAAGAGGCATTAATATACAGGCCAGGATCTGTGTTCTTCCATCCACTATATCCCATAACATAGGATGCAGGGGAAAGTAACCGAGCCTGCACCAGCAGAACCCAGTACAGATTATACTAAATGATTATGGCGCACCCTGGCTACAGGGAGGCCAAAAACTAAATTTAACTCTAGTAGCCTACTGGGGTGCTACATGTGCAAGAAAAGCAAAAGTGGCATAACTGAGTGCCAATGAAAACTCAGTGGGCCCCACACCCATAAACAGAATTCGTAATAAACCCATAGTGGTTTTCTTCCTTCGGTCCACCACTCCCAGGGGCACATCACTGGGTGCTTCTTGCACCTCCCAGCCCCTGACCAGACAAATACAGCAACAATTACTACCAGAAAGGCATTGGAAGTTAGGGAGAGCTCTGCCTTCAACCAGGGACAACCCTAGTGAACCAAGGCAGATTCAACCTGCATGGAAAGGATCCCTCCCTCCATACACACCTTATTACACCAGGAATTACGGACTAGAATGGCAGCATTCTATTCCTGAACACTGATAAAAACAGATAGGGCTGGTGCAAGGATTTTTATCAACACAGGTGAAGGTGCATTTTGCTGCCCCCCCCCACACACACACACAATGTGATGGGGAGCAACGTAAACAGGGCTGCTGATATAACTCACGGAGCACCATATAGCCTACCTGACAGGGCCCCCCTGCTCCGAAAATATCAAATGATATTTTTTCTAAAATGCAACGCCTGAGATTCTATGCTTCGCAGCCATGGCAGGAATTATACCCCGTCTACCAAGACCCATTCAAGTGAATAGCGGCATGGAGGCAATATCTGCACCTCCACAGTGAGCGATCGATACTGATCGCTCACTGTGTTCATTTAGAGTGATGTGTTCATTCAGGACAGTGAGCCCCCCCATATTCTGATATAACCAATCTGTGTGCCCTCAGCAGCTGCTGGTAGGAGAGAAAATGGCAGCACTGCAGCAGAAAGGGGCACAGAGTGGTCCCAGATAGCAAAGAGAAGGGGGTGCAGATACTAGAACCGATCCTCCTGCAGTGCATCCATAGGAAGAAAAGAAAAGTAGAAGCTGGCAGCCCTCCACAAGAGTCAGCAATGAGGCAGTGATACTGGCACTCCTGCTTGGCTGGTGCCCCAATTTGAACTGATGAGGCCTGGGCCCAGTACAAAAAGGGCTGGCTTTACTGCCTTATCAGCGGCCCTGAAGGTAAAGGACGTCACACTGTGCTAAATTGCCACTAAATGGCAGCAATGAGGGGGCGAGGTTATACATTCCCCACTTCTTTTCACTGGCTATGGGCAGCTGGCAGGTGAGGCCAACTAATACTTCCTGCGCCCGGTTGGAGAAGGGGTGTAGCTTTAGAGAGCAGACAGCTATTTTAAAAATCGGAATTCCCATTAAAGCGGAGTTCCACCCAAAAATGGAACTTCCACTTTAAGGACTCCTCGCCCCCTTACTTGCCACATTTGGCATGTCCTTTTTTGGGGGGGGAGTGGATACCCTATTTTCAGAGGGACTTCCTGTCCCTCTTTAGGGCCGCCTAGGTGACTCCTCCTCTCCTCCTAGGCGGCCCCTCCCTCCTGGCAATCTTCTGGGACACGTCACAGGTCCCAGAAGATTGCCTGGCCACTGGCAACGCGCAGCGTGACTCGCGCATGCGCAGTACGTGCCCGGCTGTGAAGCCAGTGCCCACACCTGCAATGCCGGCGCCGCAGGGAGGAGGGGGAGACGAGCGAGGCTTTGGGCGCAGCCATCGCTGGACCGGGAGACAGGTAAGTTACTGTTTATTAAAAGTCAGCAGCTACACTTTTTGTAGCTGCTGACTTTTAATAAACTAGAAAAACGAGTGGAACTCCGCTTTACGTGGCTGGGCATTCTGATTTTACCACTCCGCCCCCCATCTTGGCCCCCCCCCTAAGGAGTAAGTTAACTCCTCCTCCGCTTTGCATGCTGAGAAGGGAATCCCGGCCATGACACCGGGTGGCTCTAGCAATCAGTGGCCAGACTCTCACATGAAGCTGGAGGCAGAGCGAGCACCACTGCACCAGCACTATGGCGGGGTTTGCTCACTCTGTCAGTTTCATTCCAGGACACTGTATTGTCCTGGAATGAAGGTGCCCGGAATTGCAGGATTGTCCCGGGCAATCCGGGACACGTGGGCACCCTACCCCTAAGCCATCTGGTGTTGGCCCTGAGAACAGATACTACACTTCTTATTATCCATAGGGCTGAGAAGCCAAAAATCACCTTGATGATGCCCATTGATGCAAAGTGATCAATAATTGTCTGCCCTTGCCAATCCCCTCCGGTTGAGTCTTTATCAATTAGATGCAGTGTTGCCAACCTCCCGCATCGTTTTTTACTGGCAAAACATGGAAAATTTACTGGCGGAGCACATTTTTTACTGCCAACCTGAAAAATAAC
>BLSH010268517.1:1333620-1348902 GCA_018402905.1 Glandirana rugosa
ACGTACGGGTATCTGCAGATATATATCGGTCGATTTCTATCATATTAAACAAGTGTCGTCTATAGATTTGTCTGATTTGGTTTTCTTTTCTCCTATGTACCTATTTTCGAAGTGTGTAACGGGTCTTCACACATACATTGTTTTAGTCTGATCATTAATAAGTAAGTACATGGTTCATTTCTTGAATGACTATGTCAACATACATATAAGAAACTGGTGGTCCCCAGAGTGAACAAATACGTTTGCTGTCTTCAGAGTGTTGACCTTGTTGGTCACACTACAATTGATAACTCCTTCATTTTCTTATTCTATTTTATTACTGTATATTACTACTCGTCTGAGCTTTTATCCATGTATCCTCTTTTCTTTTGGTTTAGTCTGTTTAGATATCTGCTGTGAACAAATTATACTATCTTTAGCTGGCTATATATAGACGTCTATGGGCATGCAGCGCCCCCCCTCCCTGGTGTGACGTGCGCAGCAGCCTGGAACCTGACTTACACCTGGCTTTGGTGATCGAACCACACTGCAGGAGGTGAACGCACCCTTAAGAGCGTTTTTTTCAGAAAATTCGTAAATATCTAGTCGAAACTAAATGTTAACCTTACATCGAATCATTATCAGTTATTTATTAGAATTTTTTTTCTTTCTGCTATATAGTACTGAGTACTTTCATGATGGCCTGGCAAAATCCCTGATGAAGCCACACTTTGGCAAAACATGTAGGATATGGACCATGATACAATACTGCCATCATTGAATTGTGTATCTCATACCCAAATATTTTAATATAGATTGTATCTGCTTTGGATGGATATTCTATCCCTGAGGGGGAGCTCTGCCAGTAGTTACCACACTAGAGAAACTGTGAGAAACCCGAGAGGAAAGAATTGAGGGAAGAACGCCCCCTAGGTGGGTGGATTATGCAGCACAGCTAGTGGATATCTAGCTAAAGGCGCAAATACTGTGCCCTGGAGGTGAGAGTTCTGTGAGCACATATAGGAGAGCACCGTCACAAGAGTCCCCCTGGTGGTGTTTGAAGATCTCTACCAGATCGACTCTTATGGACATTTGCATAGCCTCAAGCACTTTTTTTTAACATGGATATATCTTTTGATATCACATGTGGATTTGATTCACTTGAAGAATAGTTTCAGCTATTCATGGACTTTTTATTCTTATTATTGCACTAAGTCACTTTATTTATGGTATTGTTTTATTCTGATGTGTATTTATATATTTTCACAATTTATTGCACAACCCATAGGCACTTAGTCACGTTTTATATATGCACTTTATATATATATGCATCACAGTTTTTATGAATATTTTGTGCAATAGAGGCGTTTCCTCCACATATGAACTGCGCAGTACCCCATTGCATTATTGGCCCATTTCGGCTATCTTCCCTCTATTCCAGTGCTGCAGCCTCAGAAAGACTCTTGCCATTTGACACATCTGGGAGTTTCAGATGCCTGTGTTCCCCACAGTCCACTAATTCCTTCTTTGTACCTCCTACATTACTGCAAAACACTGTGGGATCATCTGTGCTTGACCAAAACGATTCAGCTGCCAAGAGATCCGGTTACAGTCTCTAGGAGAATCTTCATATCTTACTCCTAGAAGTGTCGGATGTGAAGATTTCCAAGGCCTGCTTCTCCTGCCACAGTAGTTCCTACTCCAGCCCCTATGTCATCACAGGAAACAGTAGTTGTGTATAGCCACTTGCCCTCCGAAAGATTTTCCCCCTTCATGACCAGGCTGCTATTTTTTTTTTTTTCTGCTATAAAACGTCCCATAACCAAATACAATTTCTTAATACATTTTGGGCAAAATGTATTCTGCTACATGTCTTTGGTGAAAAAAAAAATCATAATAACTGTATATTAATTGTTTTATGTGAAAGTTATAGTGTCTAGAAACTATAGGATGTATTTTGGAATTTTTATTTATTTTTTTTATTTTATACTGGTAAATGGCGGGGATCAACAACTTATAGTGGTGCTGCGATAGTCTGGCGGGCAATCTGAAACTCACAGACACGGGGGGGGGGGAACTGACTAACTGCCACTGACATCACCAGTGACGTTATTACAGTGATCAGTTCTAATAATATACTCTGTCATTGTACTAATGACACTGACAGGAAGGGGTCAACATATAGAGTGATCAAGGGGTTAAATGTGCCTAACAAGTGTTTATGTGTGTACTTGTGCGGCTTTTACTGGGGATCTAGTTGTTTTCATTCCCTGCTTAGCAGGGAATGAACAAACAACGAGATCCCCTGTCACTGATCACAGCTCTGTGTTTGCATTCACAGAAATGTGTTGGGGGAAGCTCAGAGCCATTTACTGGGTTCCAATCATTGTCCGGGACCCAGTGATCGGCATGTGCTGTGCTCGTGCACAGCACATGCCCCTAGGTACGTGATCCAGTGCAGGGAGGCCGTACACCCTTGTGGTGTGGTCGGCAAACGGATAGGCTAGCAGGAGAAACCACAGTGAATAGTGGAGGATCCTCTATCCAGCATGCTTGGAAGAGATTTTGGTGGCCCTAGACTTTCAGCAAAGTGGCAACTCGAGTAAGCATGAAGAGCTAAGTGTAAGCAGTCTTCTCATGCAGGTCCTTTTTTTTTTATCTTATGAAAAGATTTTTCAGGCAACAAAAACACTTTAATACAGTTTAAAAATATATTCATTTATTACCTTTCTACACTTGTGCAGGGGCCATGCTAATCTCTGTATCGTTCCAATTTTAGTATATGTCCTTCTATAGCGAGGACACCTTTCTACACTTGCACAGCCAAAATCAGTTGATTGCTTTTACTGTAATGTAAGCCAACCTGACTTTTTTTTTTTTTACATTACTTTGAATCTAAGCAGTATTATTATTATTATTATACAGGATTTATGTAGCACCAACAGTTTGCGCAGCACTTTACAATATTAGGGCAGACAGTACAATTAAAATACAATTCAATACAGGAGGAATCAGAGGGCCCTGCTTGTTAGCGCTTGCAATCTAGGAGGGAGGGTTAAATGATACAAAAAGGGCAATAACTGTGGGGGATGAGCTGATTGAGAATATAAGAAGTGTGTTTGTTAGGAGGAGGCAGGATAAGCTTCCCTGAAGAGAAAAGATTTCAGGGATCGCCTGAAGGTGGATAGATTTGGGGACAGTCTGACAGATTGGGGTAGGGAGTTTCAGAGGGTGGGAGATGCTCGGGAGAAGTCTTGGAGGCGAGTATGAGAGGAGGTGATGAGGGAGCTGGAGAGCAGGAGGTCTTGGGAGGAGCGAAGAGGACGATTAGGTTGGTATTTTGAGACTAGGCTGGTGATGTAGCTGGGAGCAGAGTTGTGGATGGCTTTGTAGCTGATTGTTAGTATTTTGAATTTAATTTGTTGGGCGAGTGGCAGCCAATGGAGGGATTGGCAGAGAGGGGTGGCAGACACTGAACGGTTTGTAAGGTGGATGAGTCTGGCAGCGGTATTCATGATGGACTGGAGGGGGGATAGTCTATTTAAAGGTAGGCCAATGAGGAGGGAGTTGCAGTAGTCGAGACGAGAGATGACCAGGGAGTGAATCAGGAGCTTTGTGGTTTCATTGGTTAGAAAAGGACGGATTTTGGAAATGATAATGTATATATAATGTATAAGTATAATGATGATTCATAATCCGGTAATACATGATATGCAAAGCTGCAAAAAAAAAGAAAAAAAAGTTAATTTGTAAGTTCACCTTTTCAGAAAAAAATGAAAAGATGACCTAACACCCTACACCCTCCCGATCCCTGCTTGTACCTACCTCTGTGGGTGATGAGCAGTCAGTGTCCATGCAGTTGGTGTAGCGTTTGGGAATTTTAAAACAAAGTAAACAGAAACAAAGGGGCAGACTGAATGCAGTATGAGAAGGCATTAATAGTAAAATTAAGAACAATTGGCCACTTACATGACTGAAAAAAACAGCAAGCACATGTAAGTTAAATCCTTGGAAGTCTTCACCCTGGTCCACATCAGGCATTCCAGAGAGCATCACTGTGAGTGTGTAAAAGATGCAGCTGTTTCAAGGCAAAAACTTCCAGATAACCTAGGAGAGCAGCAGTACAGCAGCAGAAAAGCCTCAGGAGGAATGACTTCACAAGTGGTGGTGTTTCAAAGGTCCTCCTTGTTTCTCCAGTGAAATCCCCACTCTTCTCCCCCTTCTTTCTGGGCTACCAGGATGGATCACAGTGATTCTGATTGGTCAGCTCAGAGAATCACACTGACTTGGACCAGAGGCTGTGTAGAAAGAAGGAGAAGAGCGGGGATTTCCAATCCCAGGGCCACTATACCAGCTGCGTGGCCACTGACAGCTTATCACCCACATAAGTAAATACAGCGGGGACTAGGGGGCTAGGGAGGACATAGGGTAGTAGTTAACTTTTTATTTTTTTCTGAACAGGTGAACTAACTCTTTAAGTAAATTTGCTGATGTAAGGGTCCTCTTTCTCGAACACCTGCCATTTGTACACACATGTGAAAATGTGTGGCAGATATTTAAGAGAGTCCTACAGGATATGTTAAGCGCAAGACTGACTGAACAGAATTACAAATAGTTTAACAGGCACAACCTTACATCTCTTGATTTCAACTATGTACGGTACTTAGCTATTCAGGTGGAGATCTGTTTTAATGCAGAACTTCATTCTCTCATTCTATATTGACTATTTTAAATTCTTATGTGGCTATCATTAGTAAATAGATAGGAAAGTATATCATATTTGCTTTAAATAATTAAATAGCATTTTTGGTTTGTGGTGCTTAGATGCAGTGTAGTTCTGCTCCAATATCCCGGACATATAAGCTGCTATGCTGCTCATTTAATTGTTCTTGATAAGCAAGGTCTAAAGGCATTGCATATGTGATATGCATGTGATAACACCAAGAGTAAACCCCAGATTAGTCAAAGTCACAGAAAATTCTTTATATAAATACTTTCAAGGACAATATAAAAATTCTGGGCTATCGTACTTTTATACTTCAAATATATAAAAAAAAAGTATGTTTAAAATAGAAATGATTCTAGACGTATATAGCACTAACAGTTTGTGCAGTCCTTTACGAATAAAGGGAGACTGAACAGTTAAAGTAATAGAAATAGATTTTTTTTTAAATAACATGTTATACTTACCTGCTCTCTGCAATGATTTTGCAGAGAAGCCCTGATCCTCCACTTCTTGGGTCAACTGCCGGTGCTCCTGGCTCCTCCCCCCTGCTGAGTGCCCCCCATAGCAAGCGGCTTGCTATGGGGGCACTCGTTCATGCTTGCTCCCACCCCACCATTTGCCAATAAAAAAAAAGTCCCCGGATTTCATTTTAAAAGTCTGGTCTCCTTAATTTCAGTAAAGTTCATTTTTAAAAAAAATGATGAAATGGACCCTTTCCAGGGCCATGATGGATGTGGCCAGATGAAAACAAACTGCATATGTGCGGCCCTGTGTTTACAATTTACCGCACTGAAAACACGCTTCCAGCACAGTAGCTAGCAGGGATTGGTATGCTCCACATGCATACTTGCGATCGGGAGCTTTCTGATCATGTGACCACTGTGACAGCCAATCACGGTGGTCACATGACCCGGATGCCCGTCTCCTGGATTTAGGAACTCTTAACCCCTTCCCACCGGCCGCCTCCCATCCATTTAAAGGATGCAGACCTTTCCAGTTTTTATTCTGGAACTGGACAGACTCAGAGGTAAACATACGGCCATTTACACCTGCCTAACGGTAGACCTACATGAAGCTTCCAATCAGGTCCCCTTGAAAAAATAACAGGTGGACCTGATCATACCACATGTGTAAAAGGGGGACCATTTTCTGCCATTTAGCCATAATTGACATCATATTATCAACATAGCCTTCCCCATAGCATTGTGCAGAGTCCAATATTCACACATGTGATAAATAAAGGGTAATACTGAGTATGTTTAGCCTTTGGCATCATAAGTCATTGAGTCCACTATCTACCCCATGTTATTATGCTGTAGCAGAGAATATAGTGAACCTATTCTGATAACCATGTTGTAAAGATCATCCTTAAGGTGAAATTAAAGGCATTTTTTCATTTTGGATAGGGTAAGGCGGGCCATAGATGATTTAAATCTCGGCTTGTTTAGCAGGAACCGGCCAAGATTCAAACAATCTATGGGCAGGATTATTGTACCCAAGTTAATCCATCAATCGATTTGGGTACAACCAGTATGTCTGATTTCCACATGCGATTATTGCCAGTGGCTATAGCCACTAGCAATAATCACTGTGTTCTCCTGGCAGGTAAGACTCCCTGTGCCCCTCTCCCAAGCTAGGAGAATACAATAACCCAGTGGGAGGGGTTCCTCCGTCAACAATGACTGTGATACCCCCCCCCCCCCAGGCCAAAACAGGAAGTGAGGAAATCCCTTCAAAGTGATGGAATCCTGGGGTGTCACATGGGTCACAATTGGAAGATTCCCCCATTATTACTGTTCTGTTGACAACCCAAAATTTGGGATTGTCTTTTTCTTTAACTTTCTGCGATAATGGTAAACATGACAAATAGAGAGGGCTAATCTCCCTAATGGGGAGTGTTCTAATTCCACAAGTATACAGTAAAAGTATGAACATGTTTATTCAGTTACATATATAACAACAACACATATATCAATAAAATCTATAGGCATGAAGTTCAAACATATATCACCAAAATAGGACAGTCTATCTAAGCATTACAAAAACGCCTCAATCCAACATGACATGTTTCGGAGTGTCCTTCTTCGTGGGATTTTATGAGTGTCCATAGTGTCTATCCTTCATATTTTCATGCCAATGTTAAAAACAATGCACTCTCAGCCAGTCGCACACTCTGCACACCGCGTCCAAAAAGTTTTTTAGATGTCCACCAATATGTACTGGAAGATGGAAACAAAAATCTATTGTGGGGGGAGGGGAGAGAGAATGTCTCTCAATTCCCCAGGGGTATATGCCCTGACCCCTACTGATGGAGATTATATATTGTCCACGTAAAAAAATCGGTGGTGTAAATTGCATGCTGGACCCTAGGGGACACTGAGGTCAGAGATTGGAAACCAACCTCAAGGAGAGAATCCCCTTGTGCAAAATAGTTGGAGTTGGATACAAACACATAGATAAAATCTTTAGCAGGATTGAGTTCTGGGCTGCAAATGAGTAGGATAAGCCATCCTGATGGTGTTTCAACTCCACATCTATCCAAAACTAAGAAAAAAAAAGTTTTGCCTTTAGTTACACTTTAAGTATTTGTTCCTCACTAAAGACTGCTTTTCTTTACATTTGTAGTCCTTCTGACACAGTTTGGGATTCAGGCACCTACTATTGCCCTGTACCTGTACGTGATTTCATGTACGGGATCTGAGACGCGCACACGCTCCACTGGCAACCCACTCCCTCTGTGATTGGACGCAGCGGGAGCCAGTCAGCAGGTCCGGCAGATGCAATGTCCTCCGGGACCGGCCGGTCATTCTGAGAAGAGGAAGAATGGTGGTTTCCCTATGTAAACAAGGCAGACCGCTGTTCTGCCAGAGGGGAAGATGGAGATCTTGTGTTTCTGCTAAGCAGAAACACAGATCTCTGTCTTCCTCCAGTCAAAGCATCCTGCACACAGTTAGAAAGCACCCCCTAAGCACACACTTAACCCTTTGATTGTCCCAGATGTTAACCCCTTCCCAGCCAGTGTCATTAGTACAGTGTCAGTGAATATTATTTAGCACTGATCACTGTATTGGTGTCACTGGTGTAAAAAGTGTCAGGTGTCTGTTTTGTCTGCTGCAATATTGCAGTCCCACTAGAAATCGCTGAACGCCGCCATTACTAGTAAAAAAAATAAAAATTCCATAAAAATATCCCATAGTTTGCAGACGCTATAACTTTTACCCAAACCAATCAATATATGCTTATTGGGATTTTTTTTTTAGCAAAAATATGTAGCAGAATATTGATGAAAAAAAATAGATTTTTTTAACATTTTTGTATTGGTATGATTTATAGCATAAAGTAGAAAATATAGTTTTTTTTTTTGTTTAAAGTGCAAAAAATAAAAAATGCAGTAGTAATTAAATACCACCAAAAGAAAGTTCTGTTTGTGGGGAAAAATGGAGATACAGTTTTATTTGGGTATAACATTGCACGATCGCGCAATTGCCAGTTCAAGTCACGCAGTGCCGTATTGCAAAAAATGGCCTGGTCATGAAGTGGTTAAACAGGCAAAAATGTTATAATTTAAAATGATATGGGATAACATGTTCGAGCTGCTGTATGAAAGATCTCTTAGATTGTAAGCTCTAATGAGCAGGGCCCTCTAATTCCTCTTGTACCAAATTGTGATGTAACTGTACTGTCTGCCTTCATTTTTTGTAAAGCGCTGCGCAAACTGCTGGCGCTATATAAATCCTGTATAATAACAATAATAATGAAAGGAAAAATTTGTGTTGCTCATACCAACCAATAAGGAGCTCTTACTGTTTTAAAACCTGAGCTGCAGAAGACAGTTACAATCTAAGCAGTTGCAAGGCCTTTCTAAAGAAAAAGAAAAACACACTTTCTTATATCAGCCCCCATACAAATGAAATGTTTGAACAATGCTGCAAAATAAAAAAAAAATGATATTACAAAAAATTAGACACACATTATTGAAAGCAACACTGCCCCCCTCTGGTTACAATGCAGCCTTAGTATATGCGCCCCATATATATCCATTATTTCAGAATTCATTTTGCAATGTCATTTAGCAGTTCAAGTAAAATAATATTTGGCACTGGCAGTTTGTTGCACAACATACTGTTGACTATCCTCCTGAAATGTGTATGAAACATGCCTAAGGAGAAGCTTTACATTCACAATCAGTGGTATAAATTTTGGAAAGCGCTGCGCAAACTGCTGGCGCTATATAAATCCTGTATAATAATAATAATAATAAATTCATCTCATCATGCACAGAGATGGTTTGTGCATAAACTAAGGCTGGGTTCACACCATTGCGAATTGGATGCGGTTTCTCCGCATCCAATTCGCAATAGCAGGAAATTTTGACCGGTTCTCTATGGAGCAGGTTCACATATCTCCGCAGCAGGTCCGGTGCGTTTTTCACAAAAATGCTGTGTGACTTTTGGTCAGTTTCAGGTCCGAATTCAGCCCAAAATTCGGGCTGAAATCGGACCTGAAACAATGAAACAAGACGCACCAGACCCTTGCTGTGAGCCGCATGCGGTTCATATGTGAACCCAGCCTAAAAGAATTGTTTTCTGAAGGTAAAGTTTTTTTTTTCAGTATTGACTTTGACCTACAAATGCACTCTGAGAAGTTACTTATTTCTCTGTGCTCCCTTACATCAGGGGTATCAAACCAGCGGCCCTACAACTGTTGCGGAACGACAAGTCCCATTATGCCTCTGCCTGGTGGAGTTATGTTTGTAACTGTCAGCCTTGCAATGCCTCATTGGACTTGTAGTTCCCCACCAGCTGGAGGGCCACCAGTTTGACACCTGTGCCTTACGTGGATCTAAACCTCTGCCTCAAACCTCTATCCCAGCCTTTCTCAACCTTTTCAACACAGGGGAACCCTTGAAATAATTCTCCGGTCTCGGGGAACCCCTGATAAAAATGACTATATCTACAACTCATGATACATTAGTGTGATGGTCAATGGGAAGAATGCCCCTTACACTTGTGGTCATTGGGAAACATTTACACCCCTTTACAGATAGCTAAAAAGATCAATGATGTCATTGGGAATTTATCTGAGAGTTAGAAATTGCTCATTGCTCAAGGAACCCCTAGCCACCTCTGGAGGAACCCTGGTTGAGAAACCCTGGTCTAAACCAAATATGTTGTTGGCCATTTCCCTGTAACAACAAAAATTCTCATTGCTTTCAGCCAGGCTTTCTCATCTTCCCTGTGTTCTCATAAGTTGGACTACAAGCAACCGATTATTCATGCCCTGGCTTTTGCTTTAGTCACTGCAGTAAAACTGTGACATTCAGCCACAGTGCACAAAAAAAAAAAAACATGGGCAAAGAGGGGGAAAGCTGCATTTTTAAAGAAAAAAAAAATGAATCCTGTTTTCTAATAGTGCTCTACAATACTAAGTATTCTTGTGTAAGAATTTAGTTCTGCCAAAAAGTAGACCTCCAGCCAAATTTGGATAGACTGGTTATAGCTTGTGTTTTCATTACACTCTGACAGATGCACTTCACTTCATGTCCCAGTGACAGGCTCCTGTGCTAGAGACCACTGTCAATGCTGCACCTCTGAAAAGCGATCCGTGGTCAGAGCAGTTTTCAGAACCACTTGGCAGGTGGTGAGGAAGCGATATGTTGCCACCTCACTCCGTGTTTCAACTTGTAAATGTTGCACCACAGCATCCCATCCGCATACATTGCATATGGTTGCGGGGCAGTTGCGGCGCAGCCCAATTCACTTGGATAGGTTGCATTTGGTGGCCAGTACTGCTGGCGAACACAACAGAGCTTCATTCTTGCTGCAGAGCAAAGCAACACAGCCAAGGCTTGTGTACATGCACATAGGACGTTTTTGGACATTATTACAGCTGCTGTTTTTAGCTGCAGGTGTTTTTTCCTACAGTCAATAAACTCTCTATCATGTTATCCTATGTGTTCATGCACACACAGGCTGTTATCAACTGTTTTTAGCTGGGGCGTTTTTGAGCTGTAAAAAAAAAAACAAGACCAGAGGGTTCTGAGAGACGTTTTTCAGCTGTAAAAATGTTCAAATGCTCAAAACACGCAAACATGCTGCTCACCAACGTTTTTGGACGTTTTAGATCCATTGAGGAAAAAAAAAAAAGGCAAAAACGCGACTCACCAACGTTTTTGGACGTTGTTGGTCCATTGAAAAAAAAAATGCTGAAAAACTCACTACAAAGCTACTGACATTTTTAGAACTTTTTCCCACAAATAGAGCTTTCTTTTGGTGGTATTTGATCACCTCTGCGGTTTTTATTTATTGTGCTATAAACAAACAAAGAGCGACGATTTTGAAAAAAGAACATTTTTTTTTACTTTTTGCTATAATAAATATCCAAAAAAAAAAAATGTATTCATTGGGTTTGGCCAAGATATATTCTTCTACATATTTTTGGTAAAAAAAAAATTGCAATCAGCGTTTATTGATTGGTTTGCGCAAAATTTATCGCATCTACAAACTATGGAAATTGATTTATGGCATTTTTTTTTCTTACTAGTAATCTGCGATTTTTATCGGGACTGCGATATTGCAGCGGACATGTCGGACATTTTTGACACTTTTTTGGGACCAATGACATTTATACAGCGATCAGAAATTTAAATGTTCACTAATTACTGTATAAATGTCACTGGCAGGGAAGAGGTTGACCTGCAGGGGGCAGTGAAGGGGTTAACTGTGTTCCCTGCAAGTGTTCTAACTGTGGGGGGCGGGGCTGGTCGGGACATAACAGATCTCACTGATCCCAGTGACAGTGTGTACCCCTTCACAGAACGGAGAACCGCCGTGTTTACATTGGCGGTTCCACGTTCTGCAGCTCTGACAGGCGATCGCGGGTCACGAGTGGACATCGAGTCCGCCCGACCAACGGGCATGCCCATGCAGTGTGCAGCGGCCTGTGAGTGCATGCCGGGAGCGTGCGCAAGGGCGGACGTCCATGGACATCCACCCGGCAATTGAGAACCGCGCTGTAGCCATCTTTCGGCTATAGCGCGGATCTGAAGGGGTTAACGTCCTGTGTGCACGAGGCCTTGTTGTGGTTTCCAAGGCTTCTATATAAACTGTGCATTTCAGTGCAGCAGTAAAGTTAGAGCAAGACTTTATGTTCATGTGTACAATTCCTCTGGCCCCTTTTTTATAAATTAAGTTAGTCACTGCAATATAAGTCAATGTGTAGAGAGGACATGGACAGAAGAACGGATCCAAGGGTACCGCTGTGCTCTGCAACCTCACCTTGAGGCCTCAGAGCACTGTAATAAAGTTCATAAGTTTATATCTAAAAAATTAAGGGAAAAAAATAATATAAATAAATGATTAAAAAGAGCAAAACTCCCAGAATAAATTAAAAAAAATGTGGCTCTGGCTCCAAGCCCTGAGGCTTATTTATGATTTACAAGGGCTGCAGTAAGGAATCCTAACGACCTGTTTACATGTTCACTTTTTAGTCAAGGGCCTCTTTACATGTTCACTCCCTAGTGTAGGGCCTCTTAACATGTTCACTCTCCAGTGAAGGACCTCTTTACATGTTCATTTTCTAGTGAAGGAGCTCTTTATATGTTCACTCTCTAGTGAAAAACCTATTTACATGTTCGCTTTCTAGTAAAGGACCTCTTTACAAGTTCACTTTCTAGTGAAGGACCTCTTTACATGTTCATTCTCTAGTGGTGGACCTCTTTTCATGTTCACTGTATAGTGAAGGACCTCTTTACGTATTCACTTTATAGCGAAGGACCTCTTTACATGTTCACGTACTAGTGAAGGACCTCTTTACGTGTTCACTAAAAAGTGAACACGTAAAGAGGTCCTTCACTAGTATGTGAACATGTAAAGAGGTCCTCCACTAGAGACTGAACATGTAAAGAGGTCCTTTACTTAAAAGTGAGCATGTAAAGAGGTTATTCACTAAAAAGTGAACATGTAAAGATGTTCTTTACTAAAGAGTGAACACGTAAAGAGGTCCTTCACTAGTATGTGAACATGTAAAGAGGTCCTTTAGTAGAAAGTGAACATGTAAAGAGGTCCTTTACTAAAAAGTGAACATGTAAAGAAATCCTTCACTAGAAAATGAATATGTAAAGAGGTTCTTCACTAAAAAGTGAGCATGTAAAGAGGTCCTTCACTAAAAAGTGAACATGTAAAGAGGTCCTTTACTAAAAAGTGAACATGTAAAGAGGTCCTTTACTAAAAAGTGAACATGTAAAGAGGTGAAGTGAAGGACCTCTTTACATGCTCACTTTTTAGTGAAGGACGTCTTTACATGTTCATTTTCTAGTGAAGGATTTCTTTACAGGTTCACTTTTTAGGAAAGGACCCCTTTACATGTTCACTTTCTAGTAAAGGGCCTCTTTACGTGTTCACTTTTTAGTAAAGAACATCTTTACATGTTCACTTTCTAGTGACTGACCTCTTTACATGCTCACTTTTTAGTGAAGGACCTCTTTACATGTTCACTTCTAGTGACTGACCTCTTTACATGCTCACTTCTTAGTGAAGGACCTGTTTACATATTCACTTTCTAGTGAAGGATTTCTTTACATGTTCACTTTTTAGTAAAGGACCTCTTTACATGTTCACTCTCTAGTGAAGGATTTCTTTACATGTTCACTTTTTAGTGAAGGACCTCTTTACATGTTCACTCTTTAGTGAAGGACCTCTTTACATGTTCATTTTCTAGCGAAGGATTTCTTTACATGTTCACCTTTTATTAAAGAACCTCTTTACATGTTCACTTTGTAACAAAGGACCTCTTTACATGCTCACTTTTTAGTGAAGGACCTCTTTACATGCTCACGTTTTAGTGAAGCACTTCTTTACATGTTCACTTTTTAGTGAAGGATTTCTTTACAAGTTCACTTCTTAGTTGTTCACTTTTTCGTGAAGGACCTGTTTACATGTTCACTCTCTAGTGAAGGATTTCTTTACATGTTCACTTTTTAGTGAAGGACCTGTTTACATGTTCACTTTTTAGTAAAGGACCTCTTTACATGTTTATTTTCTAGTGAAGGATTTCTTTACATGTTCACTTTTAGTAAAGGACCTCTTTACACGTTCACTTTCTAATAAAGGACCTCTTTACATGTTCACATACTAGTGAAGGACCTCTTTACACGTTCACTTTCTAGTAAAGGACCTCTTTACATGTTCACATTCTAGTGAAGGACCTCTTTACGTGTTCACTTCTTAGTGAAGGACCTCTTTACATGTTCACTTTCTAGTGAAAGATTTCTTTACAAGTTCACTTCTTAGTTGTTCACTTTTTCGTGAAGGACCTCTTTACATATTCACTTTCTAGTGAAGGATTTCTTTACATGTCACTTTTTAGTAAAGGACCTCTTTACATGTTCACTCTCTAGTGAAGGATTTCTTTTCATGTTCACTTTTTAGTGACTGACCTCTTTACATGCTCACTTCTTAGTGAAGGACCTGTTTACATATTCACTTTCTAGTGAAGGATTTTTTTAAATGTTCACTTTTTAGTAAAGGACCTCTTTACATGTTCACTTTCTAGTGAAGGATTTCTTTACATGTTCACTTTTTAGTGAAGGACCTCTTTACATGTTCACTCTTTAGTGAAGGACCTCTTTACATGTTCATTTTCTAGCGAAGGATTTCTTTACATGTTCACCTTTTATTAAAGAACCTCTTTATATGTTCACTTTGTAACAAAGGACCTCTTTACATGTTCACATACTAGTGAAGGACCTCTTTACACGTTCACTTTTTAGTAAAGAACATCTTTACATGTTCACTTTCTAGTGACTGACCTCTTTACATGCTCACTTTTTAGTGAAGGACCTCTTTACATGCTCACGTTTTAGTGAAGTACTTCTTTACATGTTCACTTTCTAGTGAAGGATTTCTTTACAAGTTCACATACTAGTGAAGGACCTCTTTACGTGTTCACTTCTAGTGACTGACCTCTTTACATGCTCACTTTTTAGTGAAGGACCTCTTTACATGTTCACTTTCTAGTGACTGACCTCTTTACATGCTCACTTCTTAGTGAAGGACCTGTTTACGTATTCACTTTCTAGTGAAGGATTTTTTTAATAAATGTTCACTTTTTAGTAAAGGACCTCTTTACATGTTCACTTTCTAGTGAAGGATTTCTTTACATGTTCACTTTTTAGTAAAGGACCTCTTTACATGTTCACTTTCTAGTGAAGGATTTCTTTACAAGTTCACATACTAGTGAAGGACCTCTTTACGTGTTCACTTCTAGTGACTGACCTCTTTACATGCTCACTTTTTAGTGAAGGACCTCTTTACATGTTCACTTTCTAGTGACTGACCTCTTTACATGCTCACTTCTTAGTGAAGGACCTGTTTACATATTCACTTTCTAGTGAAGGATTTTTTTAAATGTTCACTTTTTAGTAAAGGACCTCTTTACATGTTCACTTTCTAGTGAAGGATTTCTTTACATGTTCACTTTTTAGTGAAGGACCTCTTTACATGTTCACTCTTTAGTGAAGGACCTCTTTACATGTTCATTTTCTAGCGAAGGATTTCTTTACATGTTCACCTTTTATT
>BLSH010268517.1:1359495-1374865 GCA_018402905.1 Glandirana rugosa
TGGATGGATGGATGGATGGGTGGGTGGGTGAGGATGGATTGGGTGAGGATGGGTGGGGGGTGGGTGGGTGGTGGGTGGCTGATGATGGCTGGGTGGGTGGTGGGTGGCTGAAGATGGCTGGGGGGTGGTGGGTGGGTGGTAAATGGATGATCGGGTGGTCGCTATGTGTCACCTGGCAGCGGGGGCGTAACGATAGGGGTTGCAGGGGTTGCAACTGCAACCGGGCCCCATCGTCCAGGGGGCCATGGGCCTCTCTTGTACACCTGAATAGGAGGGATGGCGGGGGCGGCATTTAGAGGAACCAATCTCCTCCATTTTCCTCTATCCCGTTTACTTGTCTTCTGCTGTTCCCAGGGTCCCTGTGTGCTTCCCTGGTCCCCCCCACAGAGTTGCTGTCTTCCCCCTTCCTCTCTCCTGCCAGCTGCTGTAGAAGATGTGTCATGATGGAGAGATGGGAACGGGTCGGTAAATTTGTCATTTACCGGCTCCTTCCTTTTCTGAATGAACAGAGTCAGTGATTGGTACCAATTGGTTCATTCATAACTGAAGCATAGTAAACTGTTTAACTATACTTCAGTTTCTGAATGAATGGGAGGCTCGGTGCACAGCTATTCCTGTCCATTCATTCTGTGCAGCTGAGGCTACACAGATGGAAATTGAGAGCTGAGGTTTATTTAGACCCCCTGATATCTCATCAAAGCCCCCAACAGGGCTCCTAAAAAAATGTAAAAAATTGTAAAAATAAAATTGTTAAAGAAATAAAATGAAATGGTAAAAAAATAATAAAATGAAAATTAAAAACTACTGACACCGGTGAGGGAGCAAAGGTTGCAATTGTGACAGGGCCTGGCATTTCACCACCATGGGAAGGCCCGAAGATGGCAGAAAGGGGGCCCACTGCACAACTTGTGAAAGGGCCCCGCTGCGGTACCGTAATAAAGGGACCCGCGATAGGGGTAAAGGGCCCCAGGATCAGTAGGAAGAGGGAAGGGCCCTGTCCAGAGATCAGGGGCCCTTTGTAATTTCTTGCACCGGGGCCCTGAAGTTTCTAGTTACGCCTCTGCCTGGCAGCGCTATGGGCATTACACATCGCCCACAGCGCTGCACACCTCCTCTCTCCCCCCTCTCTCCTCTCACACTGCACCGATCGGTGCGGAGAGGAGAGAAAAGCCGGCGCTTTCGCCGGCTTGTTTACATGTGATCACGCCGTCATTTGACGGCGCGATCACGTGGTGAAAGGCCGCTCACAGTGGCCATTCACCACGATCCGTGATCAGTCGGGTCCCCCGGACCCGACGGTCACGGATGTTCCCGTGTGCGCGCCCCAGGGGGCGCGTGGGAAGCGCGATTCTGGGAGGACGTCAATAGACGTCCTCCCAGAATTAAGCAACCGCTCTGTAGACGTCAATTGTCTATAGAGCGGTTGTTAAGTGGTTAAGAACTATATTCAGTGTAAAGAAGAAAGTAGTCCTGAAAGTGATAGTTTGGCTCCCACAGAGTCCTAATCTTAATATCATTGAGTCGGTCTGGGATTACATGAAAAGACAGAAGGATTTAAGGGAGCCTACATCCACAAAAGATCTGTGGTTAGTTCTCCAAGATGTTTGGAACAACTTACCTGCCGAGTTCCTTCAAAAACTGTGTGCAAGTGTACCTAGAAGAATTGATGCTGTTTTGAAGGCAAAGGGTGGTCACACCAAATTTAGATTTGATTTGGATTTCTCTTCTGATCATTTACTTTCCTTTTTTGATACAAATAAACTACTAACAGTTCTGTTTCTGAAAGAATTCTTAATTTACAGCATTTATTCACACCCTCCTAAAACTTTTGCACAGTATTGTACAGTCCAGAGCTGCTTGACAATAAATAGTCAATCACATAGATAGTTCACAGTAGTCACACGTGAATGCATATGCAGCACTTTTAGCAGCCACTTCCCCCTAACAGTCTCTCTGCCCCCCAATTCAAATCCTACCCTCCCAGTACAAATCTTCTTCCCCATTTCTCCTCCCAACACAAATCCCTCTAGATCACCAATCTTAGTGCCGCCCAACTTCCCCTCCTAGAACAATACTTACCCCCTGCCACCCCCCAAATTCTACTTTCCAACACAAATCCCCTCCTCCCCTATCTCCTTGTGCCCCCACCCACCTCACATGATACCACAGTGCCTAGGGCAGCCACCCCTCCTGCCCACCCTTTGTCCTAGCCTTGCCTGGGGGTCATTAGTACACACAGGACTGTGCTCTCTGGAGTTGTCTCCTCCATAGGTACACCTCTCCTGGGACCCTCCAAGGAAGCAACCTCACTCAGGGAACTTTTGGCCTGGCCTAAAAAGCCTTTTGCAATCAGCCCTGTTCCCAACCTCCATAAGGGCCAGGAAGTCTACAGCCAGCTCGCCTGAGGGCATGGTCTACTCTTCCCTGGCTTCCTGCCCTGTTCAGGGCCTCCACTTGCTGGTTACATCTGTGCTGGTGTGGGGTGTTTGGTTCCCATGCCCCAAGTCTACTTGGGTTCCTCCCAGCTTGGCTTATATCTGGGCACTGACTCACCAATGACATCACTGCTGGAGGGCTCTACCTAAAAGGGGCCTAGAAACTGATGACTTAGAACCCCCTAGTGGCAGACTAGTTAATTGAACCTGCTTACATACTCACTGCTCCAGTAATATATGTACGTACTCAGGGCCACAACAAGGGTGTCGAGAGGCAGGAGGGGGCAACTGTGAGGAAATTCTGTTTTGACTTAATTAAACCTATTTTTCTTAAAATGTGTTAAATATTTTCTTGTCTTGAAAAGACAATGACTTATATGTAATAAACTGGAATGGTAACAGTTTTGCATCTTTTCCCTGGCCACTGGATGACCTTGTCCCACCACTGGGTCTGCCCAAGAATTATTACGTTAGGTGTCTAATGACTAACGACTGAGTATGAGGGAGGTTGGATTTGTTCTGAATGTGAGAAAATTATGGTAGCAGAATGTATAGCAATGCAGAGTATATAGCAAAGTATCATGCTGACTACAGAAAAGCGCTCTTACCTGCCTTGTTCTACAGAAGATGAAATGGCAACAGAGCCATTACATAAGCTAGTTTCTTGTCAAAACGTACTACTCAACAGGAATTTGTTTTAATTTTTTTCTCTCCATGTGCAGCTATACAGCCTATTCTGAACATAGAAACTGTATTTTGGCAATAGGTGCAATCCCTCATGATCCTAAAGTGATCAAATCCTTTTTAATTCTCGGGCAGGTACACTTTAAACTATAAGTCTCTTATAGGTTAGGGTGCTCTAACACCAATATACATCTATAGATATGAAAAACAGTGCTGCGCTATTCTTTTCCAATAATGCTTATACATATACAGCCATAATTAATGCCACAATACAACATTCCAATATGATGATAAAAAGTATATATCATAAAACATCAAAATAAAAATGAAAAAAAAAAGTTTCTGTGCGTGCACTGTGTCTGCAAGCTGCATTTGGGTAGCCATACATTGGCACTCACATGCAGATCGCAAGGGAAGAGCGATTGAACCCAGTGTCGGAAAAGCTCATGGAACGCGCACGTTCTGGTGTGAACTGGCCCTTAATAAAAGCTTCATATATAAAGTTATTAAAAACAACTCTTGAAATTACTTTATCATGATAAAACTTATATGAGATTTCAGTAATTGGGTTTACATCTACCTTAAATTGTATGCATAGCCAAAACGTTTGTTTCCTAATGGGGAGCTCTCCCTTACTTCCTGTCCTAGAGATGCAATGGATAGCAAGAGAAAATCTTTATAGGGAAGGCAATTTTTTTAGTTGTCACCTGAACAGAGTCTCCCATTGGAAGATCTCCCCTCACCACTTGTTCTGCTGAGTATGGTAAAATCTTGGATTCCCCATTAGATTCTGTTTTAGTGACAATGGTAATCAAAGAAGGTGAATTTACCTAGTGGGGATAAAGACAGCCATAAAAACTTGGAAGGGGTTCTAATTTGTCCCTGCTCAATTCAAAAACGAAAGAAGTATGTGATAATTATAACAATTTTAATTCTCTCAATATCACCTTAATTTTCTTCTATTAAAATTATTAGAGAATAAAGCATTAATTAACATGCAAAATTGCATGATAATTAAAAAAGAAAAGTACTATTGTTACAGTTAACCAAACTTTCAGAAGGAAATCCAGACATTCATTTTTCACATTCAAGGCAAATACTATTAACGCCACAAGATGTCAGTATAGTAGACTCAAAAGAGATAAATCAGCTGTAATTTAAAAATATTAAAATGTGCTTTCCGAGGGTCTGCTAGCACCAGGCTTAAATTCCGATACCAGATACCCAGCAAAAAAACAAACAAATAAGAATTAGCGAACAAACAAACATTATGCTCCTGTATTCACTGAAGCCAGACCAAACTTTAAATGATAGTTTTGGATTAATATTTTTTTTTTCAAAATTAATACATTTTTAAGTTCATATTTTTTCAACAGAACATGTAAGAATAGACAAGTAAACATGGTGAAAGGTGGTCCAATTTTCCACCAACTGGATGGAAATGAAAAATAAAAAATATCCATATGCAATCACTTCTGGAGTCCCCCGCTGGTGCTTGTAAGCAGGTTGAAATGCATGTAGTTAGTTTCTGGTAGCCAGCCCAGGGTGTGGGAAAGGGTTAAAGAGGCTCCAGGCTCCTTCAGAAAACTATTAAAAGTCAGCAGCTACAAATACTGTAGCTGCTGACTTTTAATATTAGGACACTTATCTGTCCAGGGATCCAGCGGTGTCTTCACCCAAGCCGATTTTTCAGTTGGCTCTTGGGTGCCATCTGCCATCTCAGCTGCCATCTCGGCTAAGGGAAACCGGCAGTGAAGCCTTTTCCTTACTGTGCATGTGCAAAGCACGCTGTGCTTTATGAATGGTCCCGCGACGGAGGAAGAAGGGGAGGGCCTGAACTTTTGACTGTAAATAGTGGTCATGGCAGTGAAGGTGTTAACCTCCCCCTTCTACCCCCCCCCCATATTGGTAGTGATGGTCATGGCAGTGAAAGTGTTAAACCGCTCAATCCTCTCCGCCCCTTGATCACTTACCTATTCATACCCTCCCATGCCACTCTCTCTCCCAGGTTGGCACTTTATGAATGACACTAGTATTAAGGTTTTAACCCCCCCAATCCCTACTATTGGTGGTCATGGCAGTAAGTATTAACCCCCCCCCCACCCCCCCTTCAACATTGGTGGTCATGGCAATGAAAGTGTTAGCCTCCCTAATTCCCCCCCAATTGGTGGATATGGTCATGGCAGTGAAAGTGTTAAGCTCCCCTATCCCCCATCTGTATTGGTGGTCATGGCAGTGAAAATGTTAACTCTCCCAATCCTCTCCCCCATTGATTATTTACCTGATTACACTCTTCCACGATGCTCTCTCTCTCAGGCTGGAACTTTATTGCTGACACCACACATGGCTGCTTCCTAGTTAGCAAAGTCTCTTCCTGAAATGTGTCTGAAGCAGTGGTGGCCCATCCATATGGGGCGCCGCCCCCCTAATTCATGCATTCGGCCCCTAATCTGCCTCCTAATCTAAATCCCCTAACGACGGACGCATTGGATTCCAGTTGGGGTTTTTTTTTTCAAAGCACGTGATTAGAGTCGGAGCCTCTAATTGGCTTCAAAAAGAGTTGGCATTGGGGCGCAGAGCATTGCCGAGTGGTTCGTTTGCTGCCCCCCCCCAAAATGGAGCACTATCCATTGGTCTGAAGTATCCCCCACATCCTTGCTCTGTTGAATGACAAATTTATATAACACATCTATTTGTTTTTGGAGTGTTGAGATTATATTTTCTTTGTGTGTAGTTATTGTCAGCCTTTGTGGAGTTTTCACATGCACAACAAGCAAGTTTTATCTATTTACTATATACAGTATTTTATATTTCTGTGTACGCATGTCATGAATGCGAGAAAAGTCCCATACAGAAATATCTAGTTGTATGTTGTAATCTTTAGGGATGTTGGCATTCCTCCTGGGGTCCAATCACTTGTATATTATTACCTTTTTGTTGTATTTGAATACCAACCAGGACACTAATTTCATGGAGTCAGCATGCTGGAAGGTGTTAGTGCCCCTTTAATAATTGCCTTGTAATGGGTGGAAATATTGCCTCTTTATATGCCAGCTGTGGGTGGCCCCAGTACACTTGGGGTATGGAAGTAGGCATCCCTGATCAGCAAGTATGGATATAGTGCTGTACTGGAGCTGACCTAAAGAGCCCTCTGCAGGGCTGAACTGCCTGGAGGATGAGTGAGGACACTTGAGGGCAGACAGAGAAACCTTGACCCTGCCCCTGCCCTAGCAGATCCCATGGCCCTGGACCTATGGAGGAACTCTTATGGAGCCTATGGAGGAACTCTTTTTGTATGTGAGGAAGGTTCACCCTGAGCAATGCCTATGCTAAGAGTCAATAATATCTATGCAAAATGGCTTCCATTACTGTGTGAGACTTTGAAGTGTTCTGCACTTGATGACCACTGCATGGAGAATTGTGAGAGTATTTTGAACTTCGGTCAGTGAGTCATGTACATCTATCTGTCAGTGTATTGGAACTGTCTGTAACCTTAAGAGATGTGCTGGAGAGAAGTTATGCAGTAAAGCCGGTAAAATGCACTTTGACTGGACATTTGTTCATTCCCGGGAAACAGGCCTTGGGCTGAGAATACATGTATGGATAGCCTCAGGCCAGCAGTAGTGTGACACAATATAGCAGAGTATCACAAAACAACAGACAGCCAAAGAGAGGGACCCTTACATCCATGTTCGCCCTGTGCTTGAGTGGGTTGTCTTCCAAGACATGCTGATGAGTTAATTGGCTTTTGTCTAGTCAAGTGTATGTATGCATGCAAGAACCTTAGATTGTAAGTTCTTTGAAGGCGGGGACTCATGTGAATATACAGTACATGTAATTAACTGTGAACATTTTTGGCACCATATAAATACATGTAATAAATAAAAATGTAAAGGATTTGTATATTTTCAATGCTGCTTTTTGAAGTTACACGAAAAGGCCATATACTGACTGCGTTTCTTTTTTCTTTTTTGTTAGCATTGATTTATGTCCTCCCATGGCAGTGCCCATCTCACCATTCCATTTTTGACAAGGGTGTAACCAGTTAGCCCTAATGGCCAGAACTTACTAAATGAGATTAGCCTCCAATACACTTCAACAAGATCTGCTACTAAGGTTGGGTTCACTACCAGACAATCGCTGCACTTTCTAAAGCCTCGTACACACGGTGCAACGGTCATATGAAAACGGTCGTACGACCGCTTGTTGTACAATCATGCGACCGTTCGTACGTGTGATTAGAACAGCCGATGTGCGATGGTCGTACAACAAAAGTTGGATGAGCAGACTAGAAAACTTTGTACAACATGCAGTCGTAGACTGTTGTATCGTGTGTACAGAGAAGTTGGTCCAACAAGTTGTATGTGCAAAGCACGCATGCTCAGAAGTCAGGAACGCTCGGAAGTGTCCGTTCGTGTAAACCTACATTCCTAATTCACAAATCACACTCACCTGAACTTTCTCTTTATATGCTCGTAACACGTCACCACGTTAGGCTTGGTCATACGATCGCTTAGTGCACGTCAGTATGCGAGACATAACAGCCGACATACGATTTTGGACATCCGGTCGTACGACTGTCACATCGCGTGTACGAGGCTTTAGTCTTATTGCAGATTAGGAGTTTTTACTTCAGTCTGACTTTCCTGATATAAATGCTTATTCTCTTTCAATAAATGTTATTAGAATGTAGCAATGCAATCAAGTTTACATACCATGATGACTGATACATCAAGCCAGTGCATCAGATCAAATTAATGGGTACACTTCATCAATAAAATAATACAAGATATACAGTCAGGTCCAGAAATATTGGGACATCGGCACAATTCTAATCTTTTTGGCTCTATACACCACCACAATGGATTTGAAATTAAACGAACAAGATGTTCTTTAACTGCAGACTTTCAGCTTTAATTTGAGGGTATTTATATACAAATCAGGTGAACGGTGTAGGAATTACAACAGTTTGTATATGTGCCTCCCACTTTTTAAGGGACCAAAAGTAATGGGACAGATTAACAATCATAAATCAAACTCACTTTTTAATACTTGGTTGCAAATCATTTGCAGTCAATTACAGCCTGAAGTCTGGAATGCATAGACATCCCCAGACGCTGGGTTTCATCCCTGGTGATGCTCTGCCAGGCCTCTACTGCAACTGTCTTCAGTTCCTGCTTGTTCTTGGGGCATTTTCCCTTCAGTTTTGTCTTCAGCAAGTGAAATGCATGCTCAATCGGATTCAGGTAAGGTGATTGACTTGGCCATTGCATAACATTCCACTTCTTTCCCTTAAAAAGCTCTTTGGTTGCTTTCGCTGTATGCTTCGAGTCATTGTGGGACTCCATTCCCGGAGTCGCACAAGGGAACAGGAGAACAGCAGAGGTGCTACAGAGAGAGAGAGACTTTAAAGTGATCCACCGGTGTCGGTGAGTGACAGACCCTGGAGCTGGGAGAGAGAGTGCTGGAGCAGGCTGAGAGAGGAATAGTGGACAATCTGTGAAAGCCTTGGGAGCCAGTCAGGGGAAGGAGTGTCATTGAGGAAAAGCAGGCCGGTGGGACCTGGAAGAGGAATGGGCTGGGAGTTGTAGCCCATCAAAGGCTCAGCCAGCACTCAAGTACTTTGCTACATATTCAGGGGCTTATGATCCCTGGCCTGTAATGGGTGGTCCTGAGGTCCTGCTGACACAATGTAGGCCTCGCCATGTGCTAGCCACGGTGAAGAGAAAAGAGTAGAGAAGCCTGATAAATTTCCTTTCAAGCTGGAAACTAAGTGAAGTCCTGGAGAGAGAACTGTAGGAGAAACGGTCAGCAAGTGATATGCTGGGGAGTTGTGAAGAGTAACAGTCTGCAGAAAGATAGTCTGAAGAGTCAGCATGCATATACAGGACTGTATATGGAGTTCATGTACCATAATTCTTGGGGCATCCCACAGTCACCCCTTTTCCCCATCCAAGTTAATTCCCCTAAAACCACAAAAACAAGTGACGGCCTGGTCAGTGTCTGCTGATGTGTGAGCTATAGTGGGATTGAGGGCAGCTATAAGGTGAAGCACAACTACTAGCTACTCCCAAGGGAGCACATGGCTACAGGTGCAATACAGTTCTGCACACAGTGAAGTAAAAGTGGGCCTAAGGGATAAATTATGCAGTATGACTGCAGCTCAAAGTTGGTAAAGGTGCAGTAAAGTCTCAATGGTGATGAGATACAGAATTTCAATAAAGAGATGTGAGCTGTGTGCTCTAAGTGTCCTGCCATCAGCAACTTGATTACTGATAACAGTGTAGAAATGGGCCAGCGGCTCTCTCACCAATTCTTGGAGGTGGCGATAGGCTCTCACGATCGAAGGGGGACCCCTTGGTCTGGTTTTGGTGCTTCTATATCTCAAGAGGAATCTGATAAAGGTTTCTGTCTCTCAGCGACAATCCCACAAGGTCAGTGTCTCTGTATCTCAGGCTCTAGAGAAGACTGGATCACCCTCCTGCGCACAGTAAGTGGCATGAACTCATCTGTAGGTGTGGATTCCCATGGCGTCAAAATAGTGGGCTTTCCCAGGCAAAAGAATAAGAAGCCCCTTGAGACTCCTTCTGCTGCACAGTGCCTGTTAGAACTTGTAGTTCAGAGAGGTAGATGTTTTATTACATGACCGCTGCCTTGGACTACATCTCCCAGGATTCCAGCTGCTTTGCATTAAAGTCTATGGGTTTGCGTGACTTGCATCTCCCCCTACTGACTGGAGGAGAGTTGTGCAGTACAACATAAAGATCTCGGAAGAGGGAAAGAAGTAAATAAAGGGCAATGACTTTGTTTCCATACTGTTATAGCCCAGAATCTGGCTACAATAGGATGAATAATAAGGTTCCACATATAATAATCCTAAGCATCCAGGATCATAGTCAATTTTCTTGTGTAAGCTAATGTAGCATTACATAAATATAAGGAACTAGGAGGAAAAGAACAAGAGAAGGCAGAATTAAAAGTAGACGGTCTGACTGAAATGGCTCCATGCCAACTAGAGAGCTGCCCGAGCTCCGGCTCTCATCAACCCCCATAGAAATAGCAAGAAAAAGAAGAACATAAAGAAAATGCCACTTGCCAATCTACTCCTGGTCTGCTACCCATGGCCTGGACCCCATCTCCCTCAAAACCAGATACCATGGGAAAAGATTGTCTTATTCCTCATAAGGTCTCGGCCTGTCAGTTGTATGTAATTTGTCCTGGGTTCCCATGTCTTCTATAAAAGCGCATGTTTATCATTAACTATATTAGCCATGGACCATGATCCAGGGTAATTTTGTTTTTCATAAACTAAGCTTACCATGGTGGTTTTTCACACTTTAGAAATGGCTATTTTAACAGCTAAGAAGAAAAAGAAAATGCATTTCTGAGAAGAGTTAAGGATAGATGAATCGGGGTACAATTTATTGGTTGCCTGTTTAATATCAGCATCTCAAAGTATTAAAACCAGAGGCATCCAGGCTACTAGCATTTTCAGATGAAAGTCAGCAATGGCAACATACAATTTTGTCTCAGTACAGGTATAGCACTACCCTCATGAGGGCCGCTTGTAGAATCTGTACCCCACTGGTTGCTCTGACTCAGCAAGTCCTCTGAACCCTCTGACACCCTGAGTTCAGTCATTTTTTTTACTGTTGACACCAATAATAAGAGAACCACATTACACCAGTGAAACAATTCAGATTTGTTTACTTATGGCAAGGTTAACACATATGATGCATAACACAAACCTGTAGCATACATGGATGGCCTAATAAACAGGTTATAGCTCTAATGTCAAGAATGCAATTTAAAGAACTATTTTAGTAAAGTAAAATTGTAAAGCACACAGTATATCTAAATACAATCAAACCCTTTCCCTTTTAAACACAGCAACCTATGTGAACAGGCATCAGAAAAGTAGGGGACTAATACTTTATGGTTATGCCAGACCACTCCTGTCTATCTTCTCAACCCACAGGTCATAAACATAAAGCAATTATCAAATCGCTCAGAAACTGTTATGTTTAAGTTGGCTGGCTCCTTTAACAAGTTCCTTACCGAGTCATGTTAAAATGACGTCGGTAGGAGCCCCTTGTCAATCCCGGCCGACGTCATATGACATCGGCCGCTTCTCGCTGCTACTGCGGGCCTGCAGAGCGACGATCACGGATCAATCGTGAGCCAGGGAGGTCGTGTCCCCCCACGATGGGGGTAAAGACCCAATAAAATTGGCTCTTTACCACGTGACTGGCTGTGTCCAATCACAGCCGGTAACTACCGATCTCCACGTGCACGCCGCTCATGCGCGCCCCCGGGGGCGCACAGCGCGGCGATCGGAGCTGAGGCTTGTCCGTCGGACAAAGCCCGGCTCCGATCAGTGTAAAGAGCCAATAGAATTGGCTCTTTAACGTGACCGGCTGTGTCAATCACAGCTGGTCATGTGATGTAAGCAAACCGTGGTAACGAGCTGTTACCGCGGTTCTCCCTGTCACACACCGATCGTGTGTGACAGGAACATTGCGGTAACAGCCTGTTACCGCCTACTGTACACCAAGCACACTGATCACCCCCCCCCCAATAAAGAGTACCTGTCACCACCCCATCAAAGTACCTGTCACAGCCCATCAGAGTACCTGTCACGTGTCCATCAGAGTACTTGTCACCTGTCCATCAAAGTACCCGAGTACCTGTCACCATCCCATCTGAGTACCCGAGCACCTGTCACCATCCCATCAGAGTACCCGAGTACCTGTCACCATCCCATCAGAGTACCCGAATACCTGTCACCAACCTATCAGAGTACACGAGTACCCGTCACCAGACCATATGAGTACCCGAGTACCTGTCACCAACCCATCAGAGTACCCGAGTACCTGTCATCAACCCATCAGAGTACCCGAGTACCTGTCACCAACCCATCAACATACCCGAGTACCTGTCACCAACCCATCAAAGTACCCGAGTACCTGTCACCTGTCCATCAAAGTACCCAAGTACCTGTCACCTGCCCATCTGAGTACCCGAGTGCCTGTCACCATCCCATTTGAGTACCTGTCACCATCCCATCAGAGTACCCGAGTACCTGTCACCAACCCATCAGAGTACCCAAGTACCTGTCACCAGACCATCTGAGTACCCGAATACCTGTCACCAACCCATCAGAGTACCCGAGTACCTGTTACGAACCCATCAAAGTACCCGAGTACCTGTCACAAGCCCATCAGTGTACCCGAGTACCTGTCACCTGCCCACCTGAGTACCTGTCACCTGCCCACCTGAGTACCCGAGTACCTGTCACCTGCCCTTCAGATTACCTGAGTACCTGTCACCAACCCATCTGAGTAACCAAGTACCTATCTGCAGCCCATCAGAGTACCCAAGTACCTTTTACCATCAGATTACCCGAGTACCTGCCTCCATCCAATCAACGTACCCAAATACCTATCTGCAGCCCATCAGAATACCCGAGTATCTATCTGCAGCCCATTAGAGCACCCGAGTAACTATCTGCAGCCCATGCCTCATAGAATATACCTCGGGTGTTTGCTTTCCAAAATGGGTCATTTTGTGGGCAATTCTTCTGTCCTGGTGCTCCGGGGCCTTCAAAAGTGTGATGGGTATGAATGAAATTTTATGTGTAATTTATGCTCCTATAACGCCTGACGGTGCTCCCTGCATGTTCGGCCTCTGTATGTGGCCAGGGTGTGAAAAAGTCTCACACATGTGGTATCGCCATACTCGGGACGAGTAGCAGAATTTATTTTGGGGGGTAATTTTTGCTATGTACATGCTATGTGTTAGAAATATCTTATAAATTGACCACTTTGTGTAAAAATAAAAGCATTTTCATTTTCTTTCCACGTTTTTCGAAGACTTGTGAAAAAAAAATGAACCATTCAAAAGACTCATAATGCCTCATAGATTATACGTTGGGGTGTTTGCTTTCCAAAAGGGTCATTTTGTGGGTAATTCCACTGTCCTGGTGCTCCAGGGCCTTCAAAAGTGTAATAGGTGGTTAGGAAATTAGATGTGAAAATTCTGCTCCTAGAATGCATGATGGTGCTCCCTGCATGTTGGACCTCTCTATGTGGCCAGGCTGTGAAAAAGTCTCACACACATGGTATTGCCATACTCGGGGCGAGTAGCAGAATGTATTTTGGGGTGTAATTGGAAGTATGCATATGCTGTGTGTGAGAAATAACTTGTTGTTATGACAATTTTGTGCAAAAAAAAAAAATAATTTCTTAATTTTCCCAAGAATTGTGGGAAAAAAGTACAACTTCAAAAAACTTGCCATACCTCTTACTAAATACCTTGGAATGTCTACTTTTCAAAAGGGGGTAATGTGGGGGGTATTTGTACATTCCCGACATTTCAGGGCCATCAGTACATCAGGTGTGATCAATTTTCAATGATTGGCACCATAGCTTGTAGACTCTATAACTTTCACACAGACCAAATAATATACACTTATTTGGGTTATTTTTACCAAAGATAGGTAGCAGTATAGGTTTTGGCCCAAATGTATGAACAAAAATTACTTATTTGCAAAATGTTATCACAGAAACTAAAAAAAAGTGGGTTCTTTTTCAAAATTTTCACACTTTTTTCACTTATGTCGCAAAAAATAAAAAACCCAGAGGTTCTTAAATACCACCAAAAGAAAGCTCTATTTGTGTGAAAAAAATTATAAAAATTTTGTTTTTGGGTACAGTGTAGCATGAGAGAGTAATTCATTCAAAGTGTGAGAGCGCTGAAAGCTGAAAATTGGTCTGGGCAGGAAGGGGGTATAAACGTCCTGTATTGAAGTGGTTAAGCAATGTCCCAGAGAGATGAGAGCAGACCATGGCACAACTCTATTCAATAATGCAGATGAGGCAGAATAAAACGGGTTGATAATCACTCTGTGGCATTCGGCAATTCTTCAGCTAGCTCTTTGTGACTGATTAAGGAATTGATCCTTGGTGACAAATCAGCGCAAATTACCTGCTTGTGGTTATCCCTTTGTATAGGCAAGCTTTGGCAATAAGCACTTGTGATCACTATAGGTGATGATTCAATACTTTTGTATCCAATAGAGATTGCAGATGGTTAAAATGTGAGCAAAGCACTGATGTCTGCATACAGTGTCATTGAAAGTGAATGCACGTGCCTTTGGTGGAACTACAAGTATCAGACACTTAGGCAAAGACAAAGGTGCCTATATGCAGTGTCAATTAGTTTAGATGGGCATGAACCCGCTCACCAAACAGCTTAACAGGAGTTGCTGGTATGGAAACAGATGATGATTCTTTACAGGATCTTCCTCTGTGTCCTGGCTCAGGGAAATAATGTCTGCCCTCCATCACACCACGCCGCGGCCTACTCTGATCTGATGTGCAGGTAGCGATGTAGGATCTGGAACAACCTCTGGACCACTGTAGACAGGAGTCGATGCTGTTCGCAGTTATTCCGCTGGCTGTAGCTGTAACTCCTTCCTATGCAGGCCACAACTTGCCCACGGCTCACACTGGCATAGAGCCTCTGTTAGCAGATCCAAGCCAACATCCCAAGAGAGCAATCTAGGCCCAAACCAGCCCCTTTATATCCTCTCCCAGCAGTCTGTTCGTCTCTCACAGTAATCTGGTAGTTGTAGTTCAGACCAGTCCTGCTGGAACAGAAACCCCAGCGTTCAGAACTTTGCCTCCCACAATCCTTTGCTTTAGTCTCTGTTTTTTAGAGAAAAGAAGAAAAACACATGGAGTCCAAGCCAACACTAGAGGGAAACAACACCATATAAATAGCATTACACATTGTCTCTGACTTGCAGGCGACGACAGCCAGCTCCTGGCTACACAGGTTTTTGGCATCCACTACAGCCAGATGTGCTACCTCCTGGATGTGTACTGTGTAACTTCCCATTTCTCTCTCTACCTGTAACACCTGTCAGATTAAAATGTCCAAGTCAGGTTTAGATTAAATTGGTGGCTTAGTACAGTAAATTAGTACTGACTCTGATATACATTAGGCTTCCTGTATGAGACACAGCAAGAAACCTTCAAGTGGATGTATTCCAAAACACTTCTCATTCAGTGTTGCCAACCACCAGTATTTTTACTGGCAGCCAGTAAAAAAACAGGCTATTTTCTCCTGCCAGTAACTGCCAGCAAAAATAAAAGGTTGCCAGTAAAAAATATGGCTGTGGCGCTCGGTTCAGTCTGGAGCCGACCGAGAACATCCGAATGCCTGCTACAGTGTGTTCGGGTGGCTCT
>BLSH010268517.1:1374875-1390145 GCA_018402905.1 Glandirana rugosa
ACTACCCAACCACTGTCCGTGAGCCCATGAGACTACCAGACCACTGTCCATGAGAGTACCTGTCACCAGACCATCAGAGTACCCGAGTACCTGTCACCATCCCATCAGAGTACCCGAGTACCTGTCACCAGACCATCAGAGTACCCGAGTGCCTGTCACCAACCCATCAAAGTACCCGAGTACCTGTCACCTGCCCATCAGAGTACCCAAGTACCTGTCACCTGCCCATCTGAGTACCCAAGTACCTGTCACCATCCCATCTGAGTACCCGAGTGCATGTCACCAGCCCATCAGAGTACCCGAGTACCTGTCACCTGCCCATCAGAGTACCCAAGTACCTGTCACCTGCCCATCTGAGTACCCGAGTACCTGTCACCATCCCATCTGAGTACCCGAGTACCTGTCACCATCCCATCAGAGTACCTGAGTACCTGTCACCAACCCATCAGAGTACCCGAGTACCTGTCACCAGCCCATCAGTGTACCCGAGTACCTGTCACCTGCCCACCTGAGTACATGTCACCTGCCCACCTGAGTACCCGAGTACCTGTCACCTGCCCTTCAGATTACCGGTGTACCTGTTACCAACCCATCTGAGTAACCGAGTACCTATCTGCAGCCCATCAGAGTACCAAAGTACTTTTTACCAGTCCATCAGATTACCCGAGGAACCTGTCTCCAGCCCATCAACGTACCCAAGTACCTATCTGCAGCCCATCAGAATACCCGAGTACCTATCTGCAGCCCATTAGAGTACCCGAGTACCTATCTGCAGCCCATGCCTCATAGAATATACCTTTTGCTTTCCAAAATGGGGTAATTTTGTGGGCAATTCTACTGTCCTGGTGCTCCGGGGCCTTCAAAAGTGTGATGGGTATGAATGAAATTTTATGTGTAATTTATGCTCCTATAACGCGTGACGGTGCTCCCTGCATGTTCGGCCTCTGTATGTGGCCAGGGTGTGAATAAGTCTCACACATGTGGTATCGCCATACTCGGGATGAGTAGCAGAATATATTTTGGGGGGTAATTTTTGCTATGTACATGCTATGTGTTAGAAATATCTTATAAATTGACCACTTTGTGTAAAAATAAAAGCGTTTTCATTTTCTTTCCACGTTTTTTGAAGACTTGTGAAAAAAAAATGAACCATTCAAAAGACTCATAATGACTCATAGATTATACGTTGGGGTGTTTGCTTTCCAAAATGGGGTCATTTTGTGGGTAATTCCACTGTCCTGGTGCTTCAGGGCCTTCAAAAGTGTAATAGGTGGTTAGGAAATTAGATGTGAAAATTCTGCTACTAGAATACATGATGGTGCTCCCTGCATGTTGGACCTCTCTATGTGGCCAGGCTGTGAAAAAGTCTCACACACATGGTATTGCCATACTCGGGGTGAGTAGCAGAATGTATTTTGGGGTGTAATTGGAAGTATGCATATGCTGTGTGTGAGAAATAACTTGTTGTTATGACAATTTTGTGCAAAAAAAAATAATTTCTTAATTTTCCCAAGAATTGTGGGAAAAAAGTACAACTTCAAAAAACTTGCCATACCTCTTACTAAATACCTTGGAATGTCTTTTTTTCAAAAGGGGGTAATGTGGGGGGTATTTGTACATTCCTCACATTTCAGGGCCTCAGTGCGTCAGGTGTGATCAATTTTCAATGATTGGCACCATAGCTTGTAGACTCTATAACTTTCACACAGACCAAATAATATACACTTATTTGGGTTATTTTTACCAAAGATATGTAGCAGTATAGTGTAATCAAAAAAATCTATTGCGCCGTGAAAAGATAATGCTAACAAAGTGTGGAATACAATGCAAATCTGTGCATAAATCAATTACATTCAGTGAGACAGCCAATCACGGCTGCCAGGGGGCTGCTGCAATCCCCAGCGTGACCGCCTAATCAAAATAAACCAACACAAACATTCAGCGCCTCCCCATAATCAATAATTTGAATAACAAATAGTGTCCAAATAAAGTCCAAACAATTGTAGAATATTAATAGTGTCTTCCGTGAAAAAAAGTGACAAGAGTGCTCATAAAGTTGCCAGGTGCATAAGGTGCAAAAGGTGCCAGGTGCTCGCTCCCCTTTTGGGTCCCCACTCACCCCAAAGCATGGACCTGCTGCTTTGCAGTCAACAGTGACAGCTGGACTGGAGAGGTATGGTACCGGCAGCAACTCTTCTAAAATCAGGCTTTAACGTGCTCAAAGAAAAATAAAAAAGCCATAGTGCAGATAGTCTAAAAATTTCACATTTATTTGCAGACAATTGCCTACTTACAAAAAGGCTGTATATCAAGCGTGTATGAATACCACAGCGTGGTGACTCCTGGAACTCGCATCCGTTTGTCTCTTCCCAGATGGCGGATGTGACGTGGATGACTGCGACAGGCCGGATATGACGTCTGACGTGGATGACTGCGACAGGCCGGATATGACGTCTCGTGGATGACTGCGACAGGCCGGATATGACGTCATATCCGGCCTGTCGCAGTCATCCACGTCACATCCGCCATCTGGGAAGAGACAAACGGATGCGAGTTCCAGGAGTTTCAAATAAATTTGAAATTTTTAGACTATCTGCACTATGGCTTTTTTATTTTTCTTTGAGCACGTTAAAGCCTGATTTTAGAAGAGTTGCTGCCGGTACCATACCTCTCCAGTCCAGCTGTCAAGTGATCCACAACAACCGCTAGTCTGACCTGTTGACTGCAAAGCAGCAGGTCCATGCTTTGGGGTGAGTGGGGACCCAAAAGGGGAGCGAGCACCTGGCACCTTTTGCACCTTATGCACCTGGCAACTTTATGAGCACTCTTGTCACTTTTTTTCACGGAAGACACTATTAATATTCTACAATTGTTTGGACTTTATTTGGACACTATTTGTTATTCAAATTATTGATTATGGGGAGGCGCTGAATGTTTGTGTTGGTTTATGTAGCAGTATAGGTTTTGGCCCAAATGTAAATTACTTATTTGCAAAATGTTATTACAGAAACTAAAAAAAAGTGGGTTTTTTTTCAAAATTTTCGCACTTTTTTCACTTATGTCGCAAAAAAATAAAAAACCCAGAGGTTCTTAAATACCACCAAAAGAAAGCTCTATTTGTGTGAAAAAAAAATTATAAAATTTTTGTTTGGTTTGCTTTAGAGGATGTGGAAATGTGGGGACCTTATACCATGTCTTTTGGAATTGTCCTAGGATCCGATCTTACTGGAACAGAATCTTCTATATGATCCGCAAGGTCACGGGAATCGCAGTCACACAAGAACCGACTTTAGCCTTGCTGAATCAACCGGTTCCCAACTGTTCTAAAGCCACTCAAATCCTGATTCTTTTCATCCTCATGGAGCAAAAATAACGATTGCACGGGCATGGAAAACCCCCTCGGTCTCACTCTATCAAACCAAGCGGAAAATATCTTGGATTATGACACAAGAAAAGATTTCCCACAAAATTTTAAATACCTCCGATAAATTCGATAAAATTTGGGAACCCTGGGCACGGTACACCGGGGTTCTTCTGCCTGGTATTACTTAACACCACATATCTGCTGGAATGTGGACTATATGCTAGATTTCAAGATGCCCGAGTCCATTATAGGTAATTTACTGGGTTTATGGTGACACCTGCACAACTCCCTAATCTCTCCACTCCCTCTCTCCCTCTTTTCCACCCTTTACCCACTATCTTTACTACTCTTCTATACTCTGACACCTCAACCGTATGTCTATCTGTTTCGTGTAGTCTTTAAAGGTTAGCAGCTACCATTTGTTAGAAGATCGGTACAAGGTTGAGTAGGCCCCAGATTGCCTAATAATTCCGGGGGAGTCTCCGAGGGCCAGGTGTGGCTTGGAGTGACGGACCAGGGCCACAGTATGTTCCCGTTTGGGGTGGCCGTGGGCCCAGTTCACTCTCAGGGGACATGACCCCTAAGGCCACACCGTCACCTTCGGATCCTCCTCCTGGAAATTACATAGAAATGGCCTACCCATACCACTTCCACCATAACATCTTTAATTAAGAGCTGGACCCCTTAGCGGGTAACTCATCAACGGCTTCACACTATAACACATGGTTAATTCGGTGTCCTGGTTGAACAGGCTTGAAACTAAAATGACACTGATAGATTAAAGGAAAGGATACCTTCCCGGCCGTGATCCCTATCCAGCAGCCTCAAGCTGTCATGATCGGGAAAGCTCAAATCTTTCTACACGATCCCCAAAGCTAGAACAAGATCCCAGGTTTCAATTGACGACTTGCATGATTTGTTTATTTGTTTAAAAGGCGCTAGGTCTAATGAACTATGATACGACTGACTTGATGGATATTAGACCTTGAGACCTGTTTGTATCCTTAATATGTTTACTTTTGTTCTGAAAATTCAATAAAAACGATTGAAATAAAAAATTTTTGTTTGGGTACAGTGTAGCATGAGAGAGTAATTCATTCAAAGTGTGAGAGCGCTGAAAGCTGAAAATTAGTCTGGGCCGGAAGGGGGTATAAAGACCTGTATTGAAGTGGTTAAGCAATGTCCTAGAGCAGGGTTTCTCAACCAGGGTTCCGTGGAACCCTAGGGTTCCTCCAGAGGTTGCTAGGCGTTCCTTGAGCAATGGTCAATTTCTACCTCTCAGATAAATTCCCAATGATACCATTGATCTTTTTAGCTATCTGTAAGGGGGTAATGCTTCCCAACGACCACAAGTGTAAGGAGCATTCTTCCCATTGACCATTACACTAATGTATCATGAGTTGTAGATTTTTAATTTTTAGCAGGGGTTCCCCGAGACCGGAGAATTATTTCAAGGGTTCCTCAGTGTTGAAAGGTTGAGAAAGGCTATCCTAGAGAGATGAGAGCAGACCATGGCACAACTCTATTAAATAATACAGATGAGGAGAGAATAAAAGGGGTTGATAATCACTCTGTGGCATATTCGGCAATTCTTCAGCTATCTCTTCGTGACTAATTAAGGAATTGATCCTTGGTGACAAATCAGCGCAAATTACCTGCTTGTGGTTATCCCTTTGTATTGGCAAGCTTTGGCAATAAGCACTTGTTATCACTATAGGTGATGATTCAATACTTTTGTATCCAATAGAGATTGCAGATGGTTAAAATGTGAGCAAAGCACCGATGTCTGCATACAGTGTCATTGAAAGTGAATGCACGTGCCTTTGGTGGAACTACAAGTATCAGACACTTAGGCAAAGACAAAGGTGTCTATATGCAGTGTCAATTAGTTTAGATGGGCATGTACCCGCTCACCAAACAGCTTAACAGGAGTTGCTGGTATGGAAACAGATGATGATTCTTTACAGGATCTTCCTCTGTGTCCTGGCTCAGGGAAATAACGTCTGACCTCCGTCACACCACACCGTGGCCTACTCTGATCTGATGTGCAGGTAGCGATGTAGGATCTGGAACAACCTCTGGACCACTGTAGACAGGAGTCGATGCTGTTCGCAGTTATTCCACTGGCTGTAGCTGTAACTCCTTCCTATGCAGGCCACAACTTGCCCGCGGCTCACACTGGCATAGAGCCTCTGTTAGCAGATCCAAGCCAACATCCCAAGAGAGCAATCTAGGCCCAAACCAGCCCCTTTATATCCTCTCCCAGCAGTCTGTTCGTCTCTCACAGTAATCTGGTAGTTGTAGTTCAGACCAGTCCTGCTGGAACAGAAACCCCAGTGTTCAGAACTTCGCCTCCCACAATCCTTTGCTCTGCTTTAGTCTCTGTTTTTTAGAGAAAAGAAGAAAAACACACGGAGTCCAAGCCAACACTAGAGGGAAACAACACCATATAAATAGCATTACACATTGTCTCTGACTTGCAGGCGACAACAGCCAGCTCCTGGCTACACAGGTTTTTGGCATCCACTACAGCCAGATGTGCTACCTCCTGGATGTGTACTGTGTAACTTCCCGTTTCTCTCTCTTCCTGTAACACCTGTCAGATTAAAATGTCCAAGTCAGGTTTAGATTAAATTGGTGGCTTAGTACAGTAAATTAGTACTGACTCTGATATACATTAGGCTTCCTGTATGAGACAGAGCAAGAACCCTTCAAGTGGATGTATTCCAAAACACTTCTCATTCAGTGTTGCCAACCACCAGTATTTTTACTGACAGCCAATAAAAAAATAGGCTATTTTCTCCTGCCAGTAACTGGCATTAAAAATAAAAGGCTGCCGGTAAAAAATATGGCTGTGATGCTCGGTTCAGTCTGGAGCCAGCCGAGAACATCCGAATGCCTGCTACAGTGTGTTCGGGTGGCTCTGGCAGAGGTGGCACCTGAGCATGTAGTGTGATGTAATAGTGCAAAAGAGCCAAGCAGAGCGGCCAGAGCCTCGTGTGCGGGTCTGCGGTATGGGAGCAAGGCAGGCTGGGAGTGGGACTGTCAGTGCTGTTTAGACTGGAGTGGACTGAAGGGACCACCTGGCTTGGAGAGAGACTCTCACTGTGACTCAGGAGGGGAGTGTCGTATTAGGTGTCATCATCATCTGTACTGCTGCACACTACTGTCAATGTCACTGTGAGAGTCAATTCCATGTGTGTGTGTGCCACCCATTGTAATTTCTTGCCCTCCTAAGTCCTGTCCCTGAGCTACTTACTATATTGAAAATAAAATAAGAAATGTGTTTTTTGCCTTAAAATCTACCTTAAAGCACATTGTTAATTTCATATTGTAATGGTTTTTGGCCTAAATACTGAAATTTGAACTTAAAACTATAATTTTGTGACTTTTGGAAATGGCAGTAAAAACGTGGCTGTGCCAGTAAATGTTTGGCGTTGTGTCAGTAAAGTTCAATATGGTAGGTTGGCAACGCTGCTCTCATTTATTAGGAACAGGTAGGCAAAAACACCTGTTAGATTACTGATAAGAAAAAAAATGGTGTGGACCCGGGATGGCAGCAGTGGATTAAGGAAAAACAAGGCGAGAACAGGCAGCGTCACAAATAGGGGCAGAGTAGCTGACCAGAACTAATTGTAGCAGCTGGGCAGATGGTGATGACAGGGCTGTCTTATCCAGCGGGCACCCCTGGGCACTGCCCAGGGGCCCCAGGTTCACATGGGGTCCCATCAGAGCCAGCTCCGACCTTATGGCATGCTGCTGGCAGCAGGAGGTCAGGTGTGCTGTACTGCACAGTGCACACCAGTACTACACTGTAGTTTAGTTAGCAGCTGGGGTGAACAAAATTGGGCACTGGTCCGGCGACATCTTCTGCTTTTCATCTCCAACCTGTCATTGTCACTGCTCTGCTCATTGTCAGCGGACGGCTCCTCCTTCTCCCACCACCCAGGCAGCAGTCTGTGGCTGGAAGCAGGTGCACGTCTCCACCTGCCTTCCAGCCAGGAATCTTTGGCAATGTATTGTCTGTGGCTGACTGTGTTAATCCTGTTACTCATAGTGAGCAGCACAGGGTTCTGATGAAGCCCATGATTTTTGCAGCCTCCTTGTGATCCAGCCAATCCCTGCTGTGCCTGCGCCGGCAGCCCAGGTTGATACTCCACTCCCTGATGGGGACACACAGACACACACATGGCACTGTGCTGGAAGTATGGTGGAAGGTGTGCAGCAGGAGGAGGTGAGGAGGCAATATGTCACCTTCTTACCACCTGTTTGAACCCCCTAAATGCTGCATAATCCCCACCACAACCATGTACATTGCACACAATTGTGGGGAAGTTGCAGCGTGGACCCTTTTATTTGAATGGGTTGTGCCCACCAAACACAACTGGGGATAGAATTCTTGCCACAGTCACAAATCAAAGCATCATGTCTGCAGAATGTACCTGTACATTGCTACCTGACTTCTGTTTCTTTGGGGGCGTGCACACGTGCCCCCTGCCAACCTATGCTGTGGTTAGACACAGCACAAGCTAATCAGCAGGTTTCCGCCAATGATTTTGGCTGAAACCTGCTGATTGGCTGTGTCCAATCACAGTACAGAGTTCTGTGTTACACAGAACAGCAATCTGGCTGTTTTTTGGGAGAAAACAGCAAGCCAGATCTGTAAGTAAAAGCAGCACACATTACACTCATTAGACACATAGTTAACCCTTTAATTGTCTCTTGATGTTAACCCCTTCCCAGCCAGTGTCATTAGTACAGTGACAGTGTACAGTATTATATCTGATCACTGTATTAGTGTCATTAGCGATGTCAGTTAGTGTACCTCCCAGTGAGGGTCTGTTAGTACCAGATTGTCCGCCACACTATCACAGTCACACTATTAGTTGCTGATCACCACTATTACATTTTTTTTTTACCAAAGATATGTAGCTGAATGCATTTTGGTCTAAATTTATGAAGAAATTAGATTTTTTGATATGTTTTATAACAGAATGTAGAAAATATTGTTTTATTTTTAATTTTTTTTTGTCTTTTTTCTTTAATTAAAAAATAAGAAAATGGTAGTGATAAAATGCCACCAAAGAAAGCTCTATTTGTGGGGGAAAAATATATAAATATAATTTGTGTACAGTGTTGCATGACTAAGCTATTGCCAGTTAAACTAGCACTGTGCAAAATAGCAGCAAATGCCCTGGTCATGACAGAGGTCAAGTGGCTAAAGAGGGAGCAGTAAAACCACAACGCAACTGCATGGCTTTAAAGAAAGGATGAGAAACACTGGCCTATACATGTGCTTTTCATTATAGCTACAAGATGATGTAGGGAACTAAGAGAGGAGAGTACAAGGCAGTGCATTACTTTGCCCAGGGGCCCATGATGCTATTAAGATGGCCCTGGGTGACGAAAGCCACGGAGTAGAGATACAGAGATTGCTTGGCATGCCTGCTTGCTTAGTGATAGTGAGGGCCCTGAAAAGGGTATTGCCCAGTCTTCACCAGAGCTGAGCGGAGATGTTACACTGCAGGCGATACCTAGGTTGCAGTCCTCCTACCCACCTGAGCAGGACACAAATGATAGCAAGTGAAACTCCTTTGCAGCACTGGGGCAATGGATTCACTAGGCAGCTGGTGACACTGCAGTGTTAGCAGGAGTGCACGGGAAAACACAGAGCCAAAGACAAGAAACCTAGGCTGGGAGTGCACAGGCGCTGATAACGAGAGGCTGGCAGGGACTCACAGAGAAAGGTCCCTTTCGCGCCTGCGGACCATTCGTTTCATCAGTTCAGTCGCATTTTTTCAAAGAAACAATGGATGAAGTTTACATCAGTTTGTCATTAGTTTTACATCCGTTTTTACATCAGTTGTTTACATCCGCCAGCTAGAGTTCTTAACCATTTGAGTCTCCGAGCCATTTTTTCTTGCAAAAACTGAACATTTGTGGTGAGGGAAGGGCAGGTGTGTACAGGGTCACACACAGTGGCGGCTGGTGGTATATTTTTTTGAGGGGGTGGAAAAAATTGCACACACAGCCACCCCCCCCCCCCCGGTTGGTCGCATCTAGGTCGCAGGCAGCGCTTCCTCTTGGCGGTGGGCAGCGGCTTCCCCTGTATCTCCTCCTCCTTGGCATCACGGCGGCTTCCACCGTGGGTCTGCTCCCTCCTCTTACTGGGTGACAAATAGGATTGCTTCTCCTCTTGGCCTTTTATGGCAAAAACAAACCCTAAATGGGACTTTAAAGGGAACTCAACAGGATATGTATATAAAAAAGTTTTGATATTTTATTGAATTATTTTAAAAGGCTGGCAGTGATCCAGTCTACTGAAGAACTTCACATAAAAATGCTTTGCACAATGCATACATTCACAAGGTCAATATGAGAAGACAACAGAAAAAAAAACAAGGTCAAATGTTACCAATGAGCCACAGAACTCTGTCTAGGACAGTGGTTCTCAACTCCTGTCCTCGGGACCCACTAACAGGCCAGGTTTGCAGGATAACTGAAATACATCACAGGTGATATAATTTGCTGCTCAGTGATTGCGGTATTCTAGTCTGCATCTCCCCAAGGTAATACTTAAAGTCTGGCCTGTTGGTGGGTCCTGAGGACCGGAGTTGAGAACCACTGGTCTAGGAGGACAGAGTATATCCAGCGCACTTCAAGTCAATGTTGTAATGCTCTTCTTCAGGGGTCAGTGGCTTATATATACAAAAATTTCTAGATTAGAAAAAAACATCATTAAAATCTTGCATTGTACTGGCGAGCTGACCAACCTGTTGTGGATGTTAAGAATATACCGTGTGTAAAGCTTGCATTGATTAAAAAGGAATTAGTGCTGCCTGCAAGTCAGCGAAAACCACATAAGGACAGGGGCGGACAGTCCCAACGCCCCAGGACACAGAGGGCGCCCCACTCGGCCACAAAGGCCAGCCACTCCAAGGACAGGGCAAACCACTCTAGTCAAAACACATAACAAATATAATCAGTATAAAGTAGTATGTACATATAATTATGATATTGACATGATTCAGAGTAAGGTTGTAAAACTAAGAGGCTACCCCACCTGTATGGTCCAAGCATATGGTATACGCAGGTGATGGATGACTCCAAAGGTGTATGAGTGTATAGCTGGGTCAAAACTATAAAAGATCAAGACAAAGATCTCTTAATAATGGCGATATCCATGGAAAAAATGGGGGTGCAAGTGAAATATGAAAACTTTTTTATATACATATCCTGTTACATATCCTGTTGAGTTCCCTTTAACGTCCCATTTAGGGGTTTTTTTGCCGTAAAATGTCTATGTTTCAGGGATGTTGGGAACCCCTTACTCTGAACTTATAACACAACACATTTCATAACCTATTATCAGTTAGGCTAGCAAATACCCATCCCTGATCAATCAGTGTTGTGTTTTCAGAGTTACCACATATTGATCCCATTTTAAGACAATGTCTAATTATGCAGGAAAAGGATGGGACAAATTAATGTCCAGTTTCTACAAGAACTTCACGCAAAAAGAGCAAAAACACACAGAATTATCCTCTATATTCTTAAACCTTAGGAAACTATTGGAGAAAAAATCTCTCTATCATTGGCACATACATTCCTTCGAACAATATATAAAAAATAACATTAATCCCTTTGGATTACATATACAAATTTTTCCAACATTAGACAACCTTTAAAAATGCATGGGAGGATAACCTCACCCTATGCTCCAATGGAATGAGGAGTACCAGAGAAGATCTAGGGAGATAGATAAAGAAATAGACTCTAACTATGCACAACTGGCTACATTTAGACAGCATGCAGCATATCCCCAATTCGACAAAGAGTTGGAGGAACACTTGGAACAATTTAATAAAGAGGTCCTAATCAAAAAGGAGAAAAAACTTTTTAGAGACATAAGAGCTTTTAAAGAAAATAAAGCGTACAATTGGAAATCCACTCACACTAAAACTAGGTTTAATCCGAATAGATGAGAAAGAGCCAATAACTATGAATCTGACGCCTCATCCCTCTCTTCTGTCTCTATCTCCTCAAGAAGGTCATCCCGATTCAAACAATCACAGAAAGCTAAAAGGAATTCACGAAGTGGAGATTCCCAAGAAAGAACAAATAAAATACGCATCACAGAACGTCCCATGGCTTCCAAAGATAATGCACCTACGGTGTCAGGTAACTCTCTGGGTGGCGTAGATAATCCCTCTCTTCCCTTCTCTAATTCACTTACTAATCCTGTTTTGCTAAATGCACCTACTAGTAATGTTGGGGATTTTTTAGACGACCCCCTCACACATTCAATGTACAACACATGACTAGGGTAGTTCATATCACACCTGCATCTCCTATACTATCATATACCCTTTTGTTCCCCCCACACCACCTTTCCTTCAATAATGACAACAAAAAAACTGCATTGGGGTTAAATGGCCGGTTCGGCCTTTTATTAAACGAAAACAAAATTTAACACCAACATTATAACCACATAAAGAAAGGAAGAATGAAAGGTTGCAGATCCTTGACGGCACCATCTTGTACACTCTGGAATCTGTGATACCCTTAAGTTAGGTTCTGTCCCCAGCCGCCAACACCGCCTCGAGAACTATCCTAACTGACCACAGACTCCTACAACCTTACCCACCCGGTCAATCTGAACTGGAACCAGACTAACCGGAGGACTCCATACCTGAGATGGGTCCCACCGTTTCACCAACATACCATATTTACACTTTCGTCGAGGACCCCAACCGCCAACCAACCCTTACTAACAACCTCAACCCACATCTCATGAATAGGGAGGGCGGGAGGGGGCTTCTCTCCAATGTCCTGATGCAAGTGACGACCCCCTTTACTCCACCCTTCAAATACACTATCCAGCACCTCCCCATCACCCCATTCGCCATCCAATCAGGTAAGACCCCTAAGCCTCCTTGACCAAACCCCCCTTTTCAAACCTTTTCTGCCTGGTCTTCCTTCCACCCCTGTCATGTATTTACTATACCTATCATTTCATTCCTGCTCCGTTCATTTCTATGTACTCTTAACCAGTACACACGATCACGATCACAAACACAATCTCACCGTAGTAAACCACACACTCACAGAGGCAGAGACTGATGTTCTCAAAAGAGGACTCAGCTTCTGCCCTAATGCTGATTTAAACAAGTTTGAAGCCGGGTGGGGCGCCCTCTGTGTCCTGGGGCGTTCGGGCTGTCCGCCCCTGTCCTTATGTGGTTTTCGCTGACTTGCAGGCAGCACTAATTCCTTTTTAATCAATGCAAGCTTTACACACAGTATATTCTTACTTAACATCCACAACAGGTTGGTCAGCTCGCAAGACATATATATGACGTAATAATTTGTTGAATGTCTCCAGTACAATGCATGATTTTAATGATGTTTTTTTCTAATCTAGAAAGTTTTGTATATACAAGCCACTGACCCCTGAAGAAGAGTATTACAACATTGACTCAAAACGCGTTGGGTATACTCTGTCCTCGTAGACAGAGTTCTGTGGCTCATTTGTAACATTTGACCTTGTTTTTTTCTGTTGTATTCTCATATTGACCTTGTATACATTGTGTAAAGCATTTTTATGTGAAGTTCTTCAGTAGACTGGATCACTGACAGCCTTTTAAAATAATTCAATAAAATATCAAAACTTTTTTATATACATATCCTGTTGAGTTCCCTTTAACCACTTCAGCCCCGGAAGGATTTCCAGCTTTAGGACCGGAGCCCTTTTTGCGATTCGGCGCTGCGTCGCTTTAACTGACAATTGCGCGGTCGTGCGACGTTGTACCCAAACAAAATTTGCGTCCTTTTTTTCCCACAAATAGAGCTTTCTTTTGGTGGTATTTGATCACCTCTGCGTCATTTCTGATCGCCGCTATAAACAAAAGAAGAGTGACAATTTTGCAAAAAAACCCAAATTTCTTACTTTTTGCTAAAATACAAATCCAAAAAAAAATATAAAAAAACATTTTTTTTCACCGTTTTTGGCCGATTTATATTCTTCCTCATATTTGCAATAAAAAAAATCAGCCGTAGGCAAGCGGTTAAAGTCCCATTTAGGGGTTTTTTTTTGCTGTAAAATGTCTATGTTTCAGGGATGTTGGGAACCCCTTTCTCTGAACTTATAACACAACACATTTCATAACCTGCTTCTCCTCTTGGGGAATCGGGTGATGGGTGTCAGGACAGGTCCCACTTCCTGATTGGCTGGGAGGAGAATCAGGAAGACAATAGCGAATATTAATTCGCTATTGTCACACAACTGTGAGGGCTTGGGGTGCAGTGCTCTGCGCCCTGAGCCTACCTTTTTTTTTTAAGCCAATTAGAGCCTCAGGCTCGGGTCTCGGGCATGCAGAGGGCTATTATTAGATTCTCCAGAGCCGCCCGCCACTAGAGGTCCGGGACCGGCACCATTTTAAAGAAAACCAGCTTTATTGAAGCATGGTCACATGCCGAGAGGAATAAACAAGAGGCGGAACCGGTTGCCAATAGAAATGGAGCTGCCACCAACCTCCGCCCCGTGGCTTGCTGCTATGACTTGTTATGGGAAAGGGGGCGGGGGGTTGGCAGCAGCTCCATTTCTATTGGCAGACACTCGGCCGGCTCTGCCTCTTGTTTCTTCCCCTCGGAGTGACCATGCTTCAGGAGAGCTGGTGTTTTGTAATGGCGGCGGAGACTCCTGGGGACACCTGTGATGTAAGGAGGCACTCTGACCGCTGGGGATACCTGTGATGTAAGGAGGCACTCTGAACGTTGGGGACACCTGTGATGTAAGGAGGCACTCTGACCTCTGGGGACACCTGTGATGTAAGAAGGCACTCTGACTGCTGGGGACACCTGATGGAAGGAGGGACTCTGCTGGAGACACCTGATGACATATATATAATAGTTGAACTATTTCATTATATTACAATGTAATAATGGAAATAATGCGCTTCAATCATCCTGACACCATAACAACCATGGTGCCAGGATGATTGAAGTGCTACCACCAGGTGTTTGGAGTATCTTTATCTGCGGATTGTTAAACTCTCTGGAATAAACATATTGCTATTGTGGTGTAGGATTTGGGCCTGCTGTCCCTCCATTCCTCTTTCTTTGCTTCTCTTCTCTCTCCTTCCCTCCCTATCTCTTTCTTTCTTCCTCCATCCCTCATTCATCTCAGACTCAAAACCACACCCCCTTTGAGACACGCCACATTTAAGCCACGCCCACTGTTTAGTTTAAACCACACCGATTTTTGCCATGGTAAGCTTCGCCCGCCGCAGTTCCTCGGGCTGAAGCCCCTGGGCTTTTTCCCACCTAGCAATGCATGCACCTGGGCTAGACAAACCTCTTGTGTTAGAGTGCCTACACTCTGGATGAAGGAACAACAGAGACACTTTTGGAGAGCACCACTGTTAATCTAGGGGGGGGGGGGGGGAAGTGTTAGATGTACTAGAATATTTAGATACACTAAACAAATTGGAGCCAAACTCCAGCTCACACAGCAGTGCAGCAACAGTTTTGTTCCTTTTGGGATAAAGGTTTTACATAAATGAATAAAAGCTGATACTGTAATTGTAAGCACCCCTGTCAGTGGTAATGCTTTGTCTCGTCCCTCTAACTGCTACATCTGCAGGACAGTTTGTTCTTTTGAAAAACAGCAAGCAACAACAAACATATAAGTTAGATCACCAGGTGAAAATAAAAGAAAGTCTAAAAAAGAAAGCTAATGCAGCCATCACATCTATCAATTGGTAAGTTGCAATATAAATAAAATGACCAACTGCAGAAGGTGGAAATGGATCGAAAACTGGCCTTCTAGTTTGATGTTGGCAGTGAAAAATCATTATTCTGTTATGACCACTTTAACACTTTCCAAGTTTATGTTTAATAAATGTGTG